>WBND01000925.1:262926-332253 GCA_013398595.1 Tychaedon coryphoeus
CCGGCGGGAACGGGACGGGACGGGACCGGACGGGACGGACGCAGCAGGGGCGGGAGCAGGAGCAGGGCGGCACTCCGCGCTCCTCCGCGCCCCTCCACCCTGCCCTCTCCGAGCGTCCTGTCGCATTCAGAACTCCGACTTAGAAAAGAATTTTCTGTGTCAGCCTGTCCCCTGCCATGGCGGCAGCCCGACTGCGCTCCCCACGGCAGCCAAACTGGTGGTCACGCGTTTTGTGCCGAGAGGCTGTTGTGGAGGTTGGGGAGTTCACAGACCCGCCATAAAGATAAGCCACCACAGTCACAAGCACTTAGAGATAAAGCAGGAGCGCTGTTACGGTGAAGAGACAGCGCATGCAGAAAATGCAAAGGAGGAGTGCACTTAAAACTTACCCGGAGCACAGTCTTGCCATCATGATGGCCCCTTTCTCACTGGATTCATTGAGTGCTGAATATATAGAACAGATACTGACCAGTTTCATATGTGGAGTCTGGCCAAAGTATGCAGGAGGATATGGACATTGTTCTGTTGGATAGCACAAATATACCAAATATCCACTAGCAAAGAAAGGGAATGCATAAAACCAGTAGGTATGGAAAGGCCTATTGCAGGAAAGTTAAAGAGAAAAACAGAAGGAAACAAAACAGAATTGCAAAAGAGACAATAGGCAACCTGCCAAAAATATAACATGATAGATTAGACCAGTTTGGTCAAATCATATAGTCAGCAGTTACTTTTTGTTTTGGTGTAGAACGTTCAGTTGGCTCTGAAGCCTGTCAAATGTAGTAGGAGGATATGCCCAAATATATATTCAACACTAATTTTCTGGTATTTGATTAGCTTACTTTTAAAATATATATAGTGTTGAACTGCATATGAAATACAAGTTCATTAACTGATTGAGAGAAAAAATACTACTTACTCTGGCTAGCATTTGAGCTCTCTGGTATCTCACACTTTAAACTGAGGCCTAGAATATGAAAGGAAACAGCTTTATGAAATTTAATATAGTTTCAGTAGAATACTGCCAATTCAAACACTGTACTTACTAAAGTGTAGGAAATATCTACATAGAGACATGAAGACCGAGCCAGATTGGAGAGGGATGCAAATATATTTCTTCATTATTGTCTTCAATGTCCTAAAAATAGACACTGACATTGTAAAGAAAAGCTTGACTTGAGCAGCAGTCCTTATATAAGGACACTTAGCTTTAGTTTGCATGGATTTGGTGTGACCTGCCCTCATGATTTAACTGGTTGCTCATTCTACTCACAATGGTAAGTAGAACACTTATGTTGTTAAATTTCACAAGTCACAGCACCTAAGAGAAGATCTAAGCCTTAAATCTTCTGATGAATGCACTCATGCATAATCTTGCAAGCATGCCAGATTGTCATTATCTTTTCAGGCACACAGGTCATCTCAATATTATGGTTAGAAAAAAATTATTTTTGTCTCTGTAAAGCCTAAAAAACTGACATAAATGTTTATTTTAATTTGCCTCTTATGAACCTAAATCTCCCAATTACAAAATGCTTCCAGTTCCCACTGATTTCAACAAGCTTTGATTACATCCAGTATCCCAACAGTTTCATTTAGGAATCTTCTATTCAAGTCTATTTTACTTAAGCTAAAACTGTATTTCTCAGAAGACTTTCATGGATTCCTATAGCTTAAACTGGTTTACCCTGTTAAGGCAGCAAATAACAAGAGCACCAACAAAATTCTATTGAACTGAATATGAAGCCTAGTCTTACCAAGAAATGATGAAGAATTTTTTTTTAATAGAATTGAAGAAATCCTAAAGCTTAGAGATTGTTAAATAAACCAAATCAGAACAAAGTGCAAAATAAATTGGTAGACAAAGGGAAATGTTCTTTATGGAACATCTGTAATGCAGAAGAGATTTCAGGCAGCACCATTAGTAACTCTGGCCTGTAGTTCTCCACATTTCCTGTTCTTCCACCTCTTCTTGCCCGCCTGGTGCAAATATCAGATTGGTACAGAATCAGAAGCAATCCTTAATGCAGCTACAATGTCCGAGTGGATTTCATGTTTACTTGGGAGTGGAAACTCAACATGATACAGTTGACTGCTGAGGGCTGAATGACGCACTTGATAATCTGTTTGGAAAATAACCCCCCGCTGGCATAAAAATGAAACTATCCTGTATGGGGCTTTCAAGTCTCTTGGATCAATGAACACCTGCTTTTGTTAACCATTACTGTGGATAGGTCCTACAGCAGTTCATAATCTCTATTCTTTCCCAGAGCTTCTGTCTTCTAGAGACAATGATATTTTCCCAGTAAATTACCAATTCTGTCAGTGTGTGTTCCCTCTTAGCAGTTCTGTTGGGACATGATCTAACATGCGCTTCTTTGGGTTGCTGCATTGTCAGATGTAGTTTAACTGTGACTTCAGATCCAGAACAACTTCAAAGTAGACAGACAAAGTAAGACCAACAAAAACAAAGGTTCACAGATTATTTTGAAGCGGTAACAATGATTCCTGCCAGTATTACGTGTGTGGTAGTTGGCAACTGCTGTCATCATTGCTATACTATTCATTCATTTTCAGAGTAGCAGCCTAAACGTAAGTGGACATAAATGCCTATCTAAGCAACACACCATGTCACCATAGACCATGATTTTGTGCTTCTGATGTAACTTTTTTATTACAGGAAGTGTTTCTAGTTTCAAGTGACCAATAACTGACTTGTCAGAGCTGTACTTAGAATAAGTAGAGTCTCTTTTACCAGCTACAACTTTATCTCTTTTTCCATGCTGGACAAGTCATTTAAGATCTAAGCCTTAGACCTGGATATTCCAGACAAGTTACAGTATCCCTTAAAGCATTTGGATGAGTTTTTCAGAAACCTGATGGCTGTTCATTTTGTAAACAAACAAAAGTGCTGAGATTGTCCATTCAGCTTTGTTCTGGCAGCTAATTTAACTGACTGTTGTGGAAGCTTTAGAAATACCTCTGTAGAAGTTATCTTACCAGGAGTAATACAGACAAGGGAGTTCAAGTGATTAGTGTTTGAATGGCACAAACAAACCAGAAAGATCCTTTTAGTCTTTTTGGTACTGAGTTCCATGCCTAAGCAACAGAACCACTTGACCTTTACTATTGAGAACATAATTAATTTGTCTTTGCAAATTGCAAATTGTGACTGTGGAACAAGACTCTTCCAGTAAATGATTTTTACTTATTCTCCACTCTAGAAAGAGCTTTTGCTGAGATAAGGCACATAGTGTACCTTTTGTCCAAAATGTTATACTGGTCATAGGCCAGTCATTATTACCTGTGCAATGAAACTAATTGATCTTCAATCTATAAACATTTTGCTGCTGTGAGTTGTAGGTTATTTTTCTAATAATTATTTCATAGAAGCCTTTCAAAGTTGTGGAACTGTGGGACAGTAGCTGGAATTGTCAAAGCAAGATTATAAAGTTTTACTGCTTTCAGTTTTTATTTGGCTTGTGCTCTTATTTTCTTCCCTACCACTCACTCACCAGCCTTGCCAGTGAGTATGTACTCAAATGACGAGAGAAAGGCAGGAGGTGCACTCTTTTTATGCTCAAAGCAAATCTTATCAAGAGAAGTCACTCCTTCATATTTTTTTTAAGTTTCTAGGCTGAGAAATTCCACCTGGGTCTCTAAACAGCTATATTTATAAAATACAAATAAAGGGCTAGCCCTTTTGGGATCCCATTTTTGCTTCTCTGTCCTGAACCAATCATTGAGACGTGAAGTGGAAAATAAAAAGTGATTTTGTTGAAATAGAAATGCTGGAAGTATGCTGCTTTGGTCCAGAAAACAAAATGTTCCTAAGACAGCCATAAAACCAAGCCAGCTTTCAGGCAGTACAAACAAGAGGCAGCAACATTACAAAGGGCTAAAATAGGAAGAATGTGGTGTCAACATTCAGGAGTTTCCTAGATTTCCATTGCCCCAGAGCACAGAAATGTGTGCAACCATGCTGCTAATTGCATGTTAGAGGCAGGCAACATCCAAAGTTGAGACTAACTGCAGATCCAGAAGATAATAGGGACAATTGCCAATGTACAAGTACAAATACAGAACATCCAAGTAAACACGTTAACACAGTAATTTTCCTGCCTGTCTTCTGGCAAGCAGCTGTTACTGGAGGCTGTCTGGAGAGCCTGCAAACCTATCATGGAATGCATTGCTTCTCCTGCAGCATCTCAAGTAAGCCAGAGTTCTTCAGTCACTTAGTGGTGTAATTCCAGTGAATTTTAGCTTTCCCTACCATATTTCCTTTTTTCTTCCTGAGTGTGCCCTTACTCTTCCCTAAAAATATATTGTCCTCTACACCATACTATTCCTTCTCCACTCAGGCATGAATAAGGCATTTGTACTCCCAGTTTACTAAAGGAATTACTAAGCAATACCAAGCAGTTCTTAACAATCACATTATTGTAACTTTTCACTCTGCTAGGATATCTAGCTCCTTTTATTAAAAAAAAAAAATCAACCCCCCAGAAAAGCAATCTATTTTTGTAGTTGTTAATCTTTTATTAGCCAAAGCAAGCATTTTGACTACTTTATTAAATCCATAAATATTTGAATGCACTGACATAAAATTATTTTCTTTCTAATTCTTTCTATATTGTATAAGAATATATTAACCTGAAGATTTTGGTCATTGTTCTGTTATTTCAGTAAAGCAGAAATAAATACTAGAGTTGTAGAAATGACAAATCTAGCAACCAGAGAGCTTCAAGTGGTCCTCTCTGAATTGCTCATACAATTCAGTTATTGGTGAGGCATTGCTACAGACATATCAGATCAAGAAAATTTTTCTCTTCTTACTCTAATTAATCTAATGCATTAATTCACATTTAATATCCATTTGATACTACACAATAGTACACTCCTGCCAGCAACAGTGACTGAAAAATGTTTGCATATAAAATCTCCTGGCAATGTAAAGTACTAGGGTTCTTCTGGTGGATGAGTTTTGTTTAGAAATTTAACTTGAAGTAAAAGTAGTAGTCAGGTAAGCTGCCACCAAGCACGCAGGTATTTGTATTTGGTTTAGATACAGTTATTTTAAACAGTGTAAAAACTACTGTTTTGTGGTCAGCATTTTCCTCCCATTTAAACACAAGTTTATTTTATTTACTTTTTTTTTTAATTTTCTGGGTCTTTGCATAGGTACAGAAGAAAAGCACAAACCATAAGCATTTAAGATTCTGCTTCTTTAGTGTGTTCCAGACTGTAAGTAGGGTGCCAAGACACTCAGAAGTGTTCAGTTGTTTGGGATTCTCTATTCTTAAATAGCTTTCAAGGTGTTTTAAAGGAAATAGAAACTACTTATGTTTATGAATGAAAATGTCTATTTGGAACCTGCCAGAATGGGATATCTGCCGTTATCTGTAGTTCAGCAACAGTGTGCATTTACAGTGATAGAACTTCTTACACAAGACCCAATCTTCATCAAAATCTGGGCTGCTTTTGGTCATTACAAATTGCTGCATTAAAAAAACAAAACAAAAAACTGATGTACATTTACCAAGTGATAGTCTGCTAAATCTGTAAGTCTACCATAGCTTAAAAATCAGCCACCAGGATGCATAGCGAACTCCCGAAAGCTACGGCTTGTCTTCATGAACAGTACTTGAACTATCTAATAGATGATGAAGTTTCAGTGTCTTTCTCTGGGAGGAACTGCTTCAAAAGTCCAAACAGCAATGAGCATAAAATTTAAGTTTCTGCTTAAAAGTTGGGTCTTCTGCCTATTTAAAAAATAGCAGGTAATAATGGACGGGTGTTCTTTCCTGGACCCAAAGAGAAAAACTATGGAAGGTGGATGTTTCTGCTGCCCCTTCTTTCTACTGTTGTTTCATTATCTTTTTAAATGTCCTTTTTTGCGTTGTTTTCTCTTTCCACAATTGTAATTCACTTTATCTTTTGCATTACATTTTCTTTAAAAACTCACAATAGAAAATTTTTATCATTTTTCTAGAGCTCTTCTCTATTGCATCTTCTAGCATGATCCAATTTAATTAGTAAAGCCTGGAGCAAAAAGAAATATTTGCATTTAGAGTTACCATGCTTATGATGACAGTGGTGCTAGTGAGTTCTGTTCTGATGAGCTATGCTCCTGAGCCCATCTTTATCACCATGAAGTCTACAGCCTGTGTTTTGTTGTTGTGGGTGTTTTTCAATTTAAAATGAAAGCTTTCGTTCTGTAGATTCTGAATATACCACATAGAACTCCAATGCATCAGATGGGCTGCACACAGTAATAAGTGTGAGGAGCTGGGAGCTTTGGCTCAGACCGAACAACTCCTGACCCTTAACAGAGAGACAGAGAACAGGCAGAGAATTGCTTGGAGATTACATATATATATGCGCATATGTATGTAAAAACGTATAAAAATATATTAAAAAGACAGTAAAATACATAATTTATTAATATTTCTCTTTAAACCAAAACATACACAACCAGAAAACCTGAGTGATTTTATTTCTCACACAAAACCAAGAGAAGAATTTTGTCTAAGTGGTTTAATGGTAACACTACAATTTTCATAATACATACAAAATTTATCCTAGATAGTTTTACATACTTTGATTTATTAACAGTTTGTATTAGTGATGCCTTAAGTTTTTGCTTTCTAATTTTCCAGATTCTGTACTGCATTAGTATATAACTCTGAACTTCATATAAAGTGTTAGCAAGTTCTCCTCATAGTTTAGTTAGAAAAAACAACCCTTTTCCAGTCCAAGAACCAAGGACACCATTACAGCTTCAGGCCCAAAAGTGTAAACAACAGCCAACTGAGAAGAGCAATCTGAGAGGATGAGACTTTATAACCTGAAGCTGTAGTTGGACCATTCAGCCCAGTATGTAAATGGACCAAAACTTATAAAAGTGTGAAAACGTGTGACCCATCATCCATCTTTGGTGGAGCCATGGCTGGGCTCTTGTACATCCCAAGCTGTATTCTCTGAAGGCCTTTTAATAAATACCTACTTTATTCCTTTAACACTGTCTAGACTCTCTTCTAGGTAGCCTCTCAAGGCATCATTAGAGTTGCATAGGTAAAACTATATAAGACAGACCATAGCAGATGGTAGATAATAAGTAAGTCCATGTCTTTCTTCTTGATGTCCAGTATTTCAATCCTATTGCTGAAGAGAAGCAGTAAATGCTGCATCTAGCATTAATGATGAACTGGTGAATACATGAAAAGCCATGAACTACAGGCAAGCATACAATGTCACAAAGGAAAAAAGAAACAAGACCTTAAGTAGTAGTAAAAAATGTTAAGATTAAATCCAGCCAGAAAAACAGTAGTTGACTACTATGTATGGAGTCCGTAAATAGCATCTAAAAGTCTCTGTAGCTGGTGTTTATGGCTTAAATATATACAAAAGTTCTCCCTCATTTTTTTACTAAACACTTTCTGGGTTTATTTTATAGCATTAAGAATCATCATCTTTTGCAGTATCCTTAAATAGCATCCAAAAGTCTCTGTCGCTGGTGTTTATGGCTTAAATATATACAAAAGTTCTCCCTCCTTTTTTTACTTAACACTTTCTTGTTTTTTAATAACATTAAGAATCATCATCTTTTGCAGTATCACATACCATTTGGTAAACATAACAACTGAATCTCCTGTTAGGCTTCTGTTCTATATGTAATACAAGGTCTTTGTCAAAGTAAACTTCATGGCTGTAAGTCTGAAATGAAAAAAAAATAAGTTCAGATTGCAGTCTCTATTTCATAACTTGCCAATACTCATATCATTTTCCATGAGGAACAAAAAATATTTAACAATGGTAAACTCCATGATTAGGCAGAAATTTTATGTGGATACACAGAGATTACTCTTCTAGATAAAGGACAGAATTTTAAATCTTGGAGAGGTTTCTCACATCTCTATTTTAGGAATCTAAGTTCAGAGCATCTGATTTAATATCAAAAGTTGCCAATGCAGTTAATGATAAAGGAGATGGAACGGTGCTGAAAATTTCAGACCATTTAAGTTGGATGTCCACCTAAACTTGGACTGTATGAACAGCCCATTCCATCTTCCCAAATATACAGTAAGGTCCATGATTCATTTTATGCATGAGTACTTCAAGTTAAATAGGGAGACTATTCGCAAGTTGTAAAGTTAGTCTGATGTAACTAGCCATGGACTCTAAGTTGATAAATACTTCAGAAATACATTAAGGACAACCCTTATCCCAACCAAAAGACCCCCAAACAAATCAACCAACAAGAAAAAATAATGATTTCAAATAATGGAGATTTTCAGGTAAATTAACTGCTGCCTGATGGAGCATTTACAATTTTAGAGTTGTAATTATTTTATGCAAATCTCATCCCTTTGCAACACTACTTATATATCTGCTTAAAATCTGAACAGAAGTGGTATGTAAATGAGTATGGAGACGAGACAATGGGAACAGAAGACAAGAATTTTCCTCACCACATCCCAGGACTCCTTTAATGGAATACTCTTAAGTAGAATCCCATGTTCATTGCAATGAAAGTCAAGGTGAGCTCTTCCATCAGCTCCTATCTGAGTAACTGCCACAGTGGATAATAAATCCAATTCATCTTCATAGTCCACAATTTTGAATGTCTTAGGAAAAACAAAACCTCAATTTTACAAATCAAGCATAAATTAACATTCTCCTCTACCTAAATTGCATAGCTCTTTTTTCTTCAAGTGAAAGCAGAATTGGGCAAATTCTCATTCTTAAGCCTTCTCATCCAAAAGAAAACTTTGGGAGCCTGATACCCAGCAGGCATTTTTCCCAACATGAGCTGCCAGGGTATTTCAGCAAAATTCTTTAAGCAGGAGAAAAGGAAGTGATGTTCTGAAAAATCCTAATGTGCAAGTACATGTATTTTATATGTAGCATACAGAAAATAGAAAATAAGTACTTCTGAAGTGGCCAAAGATGTATGTTTAGGCTCTTGAAGCACAGATGTTAAGAGACAGTGTAGCTTTAAACCATCATTGGTTTTGAGGGAATGGGTACATTAGACTAAATCCATGAATATATATTCTGTTCAGATCTCTCTCTTGCTCCACAGATTATGTCAGTGAAGAACTGACACCAAAACTTTAAGATAGTTCACAATCTTAATTGCCTTTATCTCATTGTGACGTACTCTTTTAATTCAAGCCAGTCTTGTTCTTCCATAATGTAAAAACATTTACTGAAATCACAAATGAAGTGTAACAGCAGGAAAAAAAAGTTGTGTGCAACTATTTTTATATGTTTAAAAGAAAAGGTGAATAGAAATAAACTGCAGACCCTTACGGGTTATACTGGACTGTGCCATATTTTTACCATAGTAAAATCAGAATAAAGAATAGGAGTGACTGCCAGAAATTGATGCATTTTACATGTTGTGCTTATCTCAATTACAGATCCAGCTCTAGATAGAGAGCTAAAAAATATTTTCAAAACCTTTTAAGACTCAATTGGTGTTTTCATTCTCAAGAAGCAGTTACTTAAAGGGAAAGTATTAAATACCTTATCCTACAATCCAAGCAAAGTAACTGGGAGAGAAAAAAAATTTAGAGATACTATAAAAAAGAAGATCCTAAAGAAGAGGAAAAGTTTCTTTCATTTCATAAAATGCTTTATAAGAAATGTTCAAAGTAGATATTTAAATGGAGAAAAGAGTAATGATTTGTCACACTAGCATATCTTTTCTGTGTCATTGAAGTCACATGGGGTTATGGTATCGTGGGACATAAAATCAGTTCTTGAAAGAAAGAAAAAATACAAAGCTCAAATGTCAACCAAGGAGAGAAGATGATAAATAGCATGTGAAGCAATTGGAAGAAGACAAAGAGAAGAGGAATAAAGAACTCAAGGATATACACAGCTAATAGTTACACCCACTGCACCTGAAACAAGAAGGGCTTTTGGCTAGCTAAACACTAAAATAATCCATGAATGATCTTACTACATCAGTTACCTCTTGTTCTGGGTCATCATCCAGCAAGGTAAAACGCTTTTTCACCACTCGACCAGAAGCTGTTACAGTAACACTGTTGTTCACCTTTGGAGAAACAAAAAAAAGTGTCTCTAGACTTCAGAGCAATTTAGTTTCTATCGATTGGACAATGTATCTATTTCATATATTTGGCTTTCTGACCCTGTTTTACTCATTACGTAGGTGTAGCCCTGGTGCTGCTCTTTTCTTTGTGTGAGTTCATGAACTTGGTGACTTAAGTTGAGATATATTGCTGTTTACTCATATTCAGAGGTGTCCCACAGAGATGGAAAAGGTTCTCAGCTGCTATATTTTTTTGAACAGAAGTGACTTGAACCAAGATGCTGGAATGAGAATTAAGACTGCTAAATTCCTAAACTTTTACTTCCAGGAGATGGGAAAAGTAGCATCTTAAACCACCATGGCCACTTCCACTGGGCTTCACTAACACCAGAAATATAAAAAACAGGTTACCAGTGTCTTAATAGAAGTCAAAAGGAATAAACACAGCACAGGCAGGATTAGAACTCGTATTTCTTTCTTCTTACTGTAAGAGAAGTTACTTACACAACTCTCAAAAAGCAGTAGGGCAACTTTTGAATTCAATGCAAGTTTTGTTCTTGAGTTTGTTGTAGATTTTTAATACACAAACCTTTTTTCCTGCAAAAGCTTAAAAATTAGCTCACAGATTTGCAGACATTTTACAGTATTCAAACTCTAAAAACTTGCTTTTAGGTAAGACATAACCTTGTCTGCTGAATCAAAATGACAGTTCCAGGCACTACCTAGAATTTTTTTCATGTGTGCTCTTTAACCTTTTTGACATTAGATTGTCTTTGTGATTCTGTATCACAAAAGACTTCATAAAACAACTGAGGTGATTTAAGAGCTCAGTTCTACCAGTAGTTTTAAATTATCCTCTCACACTTGATTCTACCTTTCTGCACTCTTCTGATCCACTCATGAGTCAGTCCTGTTCTGTTCCAGTTCAGCAAAACAAGCAAGCAGAAATTACCTTTTCTGCCAGGTTATTATTCTGTTATTTCAGTGCACTGATTTGGCTCACCAAGGATTAGATGAATGCCAAACTTGTCACAAGAGAATGACAGGTGAGCATGGCCAGGAAAAGGAACAGACTTTTGGAAGCAATGTAGTGTCTTTGTTGTCTTTTGAAGACTTACCCCTAAGTTATGAGAGACTTGAAGTATTTCTAGCATTTGTATGGTCAACTTACCTGAGAACTAGAAACACACACAATTATCACTTGGTGGCACCTTCATTTGAGGGAAATCTGTCACCACCTTTAAGTATGTTTTAAATTCATGATACATGGTTACACAGCACACATTAAAGAATGCTGAAAACTAAAGAAGAGACTGGAGGTTTCAGAAATCTATCCTGAAAGTGTTACTGTTTTCAAAATTCTTTTCATACTGCCTAAAGTCCAATGAAAACAGAAAACGTCTTTCAAGAAACCTTGGATAAAGTCCATAAAACACAGTGATTACTGAAATATGCAAACCCCTGTTTATAGCTCAAAATCACACATTGTGAGCTCAGACACTAAACTCACACAGTTTTCTCTGTTGGCTACAATCGTAAAATCTTCTGCAATCTCCATTTGATCTGCATGATTTTTAACTTCCTTAAGCTTTAAGACTCTACAAAAGAAACAAATTACAAAGTAAGTCATGTATTCTAATCTGCTTACTGTAACATTTCTATATAATTTTTAAAATCTACTACATTAAAGCACTGTAAATTAATAAAAGGGAAATTAATTATTTTTGTAATTTATGTTTATCTGTGAAATTTTTTATATAGTGGTCCTTGAGTATTTTTCGTATAAAAATTTAAACTGTGACCCTAGTGCCCACATTCATCACATAGAAATCTGCAGATGTTTCTGGAAGAACTTTTGATTCTGAGAAATTAATAGATTTTACAGTTTCTATAGTCTGATGAGTTTTTGGGCCTGCAAATTGTCAGACTACTGAATTTATGCAGTTATGCAACTTCTCTAGTGAATAAAAGATATGAGTAAAAAAGGCTCATACTTTATCAAATTTGGTCCCACGTGGATTATTCTACCTGACATATCTGGATGGAAATATATCCAGTCAGGTTCAAGTGAACAGCATTTCATCTCCTGTATGCCATTTTTTGCCTGAAGAAGAAAAGGAAAGCTTAGAATATTAGTATTTTGAAAGTCTCGCAGATCTAATTAAAGAGGAAATACTGAGCTACTCACTATATTCCTCTGGAGGTTTTTAAGTATTACTCCTAAACATGATCAGAAAGGATGACAGTGGAACAATAATAAAAAAACCTCAGTCCAAATTCTCAAGATACTCAGTGGAGCAGTTTTAAGACTCTTAATATGCAATAAGCAATAACCTTGTAACTTAGCTATATATTGTCCTATCTCTCCTGAAAATAAGCAGAATGAAAATTTAACCTACGCTCTGCAAACACTTCAACAATTTTGAGTATCCAAGACATGGGATGTATCAAGACAAGCAACAAACATTAGCAGAGTTCGACTTGAGCTTCAAACCCCAGTCTTTACCTCTTTGGTGCAAATTATTTGTGGAGCATGTAAGCCTGGTATACCTTGTGATTTCAGCAAACAGAAGCAAGCTGGTCAAAATCTTGGGATTTTGGTGGTGGCTTTCTGTTGTTAAATTTAGCTGACATCAATCATTCAAATTGCCAAATATACAAACCCACGTAGAAAAAAACAGATGAGAAAGGATTCTGCAAATCCATTTGAATCAAAATTGATCTTCAGCTACAATTGTGAAACATCAGTTTTGAAAATAAGATAGGAGGGAAATAATTGATCAGGAAAGCAAAAGAGATAAGGACATTTACAGATGAGACTTATTTAGTCAAGAAACTCTGAAGAGGCCCAGAAGTTGCTTGAAATACAGAATGATCTTCAGGCCAATTCCAGATTAAAAATAAAAGCTGAGATGGAGAACTCACACAAAATAGTATTCAGATGATGAATAGTACATAAACAAAATTAATTAGGAATAGATTAAACCAACTAATAAAACCTTTATAGGGACAGAAGGGGATTTAGTTGAGCAGTCAAATCTTTTTAGGGAGAGAGAGAAGGTGCAAGTCAAAGATCAACAACAGACATTAAAGACATTTATTCTGCAATATGCTAAAATTTAAAATAATTCTGTAGTCAGCATTTAGTAGGCTGACTAGTCAGAAGCGCATTAGAATGTTACCATGCAAGGAAACAGGTAATGAGACTTAACTTTTAAGTCATGAATACAGTGCTGTGTAGCTCTGACAGCACTACTATTTTATTGGAATGAAGGAAATATGAGAAGCAGTACTGATTCAGAAGAAAGTATTTTACACATGACTCCATGGGATAGCTAATTTGAATCTGGGGTGAGCCCTGTGAAAGCACTACACTGGTAAACAAAGATATTATAACCTGCTCAGGATAAGAGATGAAGACAAACATAATACATGTTAATTTCAGAGAATCTGCTTTCTTAATATATTACCAAAGCATTGTCTTTCAGAGAACAAATATGGAAGACTCCTTTATGTTTTTTCTTGTTAGGTGTGATGATATAATGCCAAGGGTAGCCTCCAATTTGAAACGCATTCTCCAGAGAAGATGCTTCAAATAGCAAAGGAGGGGTATCTGCAAATATTCAGTAATGTTAACACCATTAGTAGCAGAACAGTCATAATTCCATTGATCTTTACAATTCTAAATTCCAGTAAAGCTACTAATTCTTCAGAACTTTTGAAGATTGGTGGAAACACATTGGCTATGAACTGTTTCCCAGCACCAGCTATGCTACCTCATCCAGCATCCAGGTGCATATCTGCAGTTCCCTCTGAAGGGTTACTGCCTTCTCAGATCTTGATGCTGAATACTCTTCTAGTACCTTTGACTTACTCTGTACACTTCCTTTTGGGTACCTCACACCATAAAAACATTACTGTAATAATGCCCATCCCTTCAAGCAATTTCTGTAGGGAGGCTAGGACTTAAGTAAGAAAGAATAGTTAAATTATAGTAAATACAAGCCTGCACTATGAAACTGTTAAGATCTTGCTCACTGAAGCATTTGCCCATCTCATTCTTGAAAGAAAACAACTCAAAAACCACAGGAATGCAACTCTTTGCAAAAAGCAAGCATGAAAAATATATGTAATGGGTTCCAAACTTCCGAACCACAAATTCCTGAATATGATTAAAGATCAAAAAAATTTAAAACCTGTGTACTGGAGAAAATCTCAAAACTAAAAACTACAATGATCTATAAGGCATGAGATCAAATCTTCCTATTAAAGGCAGGTTTTCCACAGGTCCCTTATATTAAATGGTGATTTCACAGATTGAGATGGAGAGAAAAATGGGGCAAGATTTCCCTTTGCAAAAACTGAGACATCAAATATAGCAACCTATTGCTTTGTTTTGATAAAACATTGCATAACTTCACTATATGTGTCTTTTATCTTTGTGTACTCTCTCATTTTTATATAAATCTGGATTGATTTGTCTCTTATCTGACACTATGAAAAAAAAAAAGGCATTTTTTATGTGGACCATCACCTGAAAAAAAAAATTGAATACAGAAACATTCAAAATAAAACAAATAAATAAATAAATGCATTCTTTGATATCTGTGAAACCAACCTTTAAAATTTGTTTTAGATGCCTCAAGTGTAAGCTTGTGAGAATGTATTTTTAAAGTAAGAAAAGAAATTTCAAAAGAAGCCTCAGGCTTTGGTCATTCATTAAGATTCTTAGCACCAAATTCTAATCTCAAGTGCACCAACAGAAGCCACTGTTTGCTTTTAGAGAAATAAGTCATTACATCATGCAGAACATTTATAAGTTAATGATTTGTGGCATTAGAATTGTTTTTATTAATTTGTTCTTTTCTGAGGAATTCGTTTTACTGAAATCGGCACATTTCGGAAAACCTAGAATATCAAAATGCAAGTAGGACAAATTGTATTCAGTCTCTTTGAATTTCCTCCACAAGTTGGAGTAAATGTTTTCACATCTTTTGCTTACGTACCATATACTGTTTCTGAGTGCTGCTAACAGCTATCCCAGTCATTTCTCTTTCTCAAGAGCAGTAACATCTCAGAAATAAAGAAAGGGGTTTCCATTTCATGCATTGATTATAAAGATTTTCAGATAGCTTAGTTGCTTTAACAGTTTTCTTGTTATGTCCTAATTATTACTGTAATTACAAGTAAAGCAAAGCACATTTTACTATAATGAAAATCCAGAAATACAGCTACAGCACAATATGAGCACGGTAATTTTAAGATTTTTTCTTAGTATGAAATAAGCTACAATCAATCCATAAAAGACACAGTCAAGCCAACACAAAGATCATAATTACCTGTTATTTTAATGTTACATGGAAGACCAAATGGAAACTTTCCTACAACTCCGACCTGACCATTCCAGTTGAATTCTTGTCCCAAATCAACTGGTTGTTCCATGAACTAAAATAACACAAAAAAAATTTAGCTTTATGGATGCATACTTACTTGCTGTTTAGTTTTACTCTCTATTACTACTGCATGCTTCACCTTGTTAGATACTGCTTGAGGTCTTATTTTTTAATTAATGTTTGATTTTTGATTGGAAGGATATAAACTCACAAGTCTAACTGCAGTTCTGTTTGAGATCAAACTTCCCCATGCCCACCAGTTTCTGGCCTTAACAATCATCTATAACTACCGACTAGGTATGTAGAGAGAAGCACATCTGGTGTAACATTTATGTAACTCCCCAGAAGTCCCTGTCTGACCCTGTATCTCTTATGTTTTGCTGCCTGTAACTACTGCAAGTAATTTTTCTGATAGTGTATCCATTTGTATCTTCTGACTGTAACTAGATCTAGGCAGGAACCTACATACCCCACATACTTATGTAGAGTACATGAATATTTATGATGTGTTACCCTAAAATAGCATGGACTGTATGAAACCTCTTTATTTCATTACCTGTTCCAAAATGGCCTTGAAGTTATAGAGTCTGACCAGACCCATGCTATACATTACAATCAGGATTCCATTAGAAACAGCAACATCTGTCACACTATTACCAAAAATCTGGAATAAAATGAAGCAAAAAATATTCTATTAGAGCAGAAATAATTGAGAGAAAACACAAATAACTGACATTATATCCTCAATTTTTCAATCACTTTATTTTTTTTATTCTGACCAAATTCTATCATCAGCGTTTAAGTTTTCTGTAACTCATCTGTTTTGCTATTTCTTTAATCCACTGCACTGCAGTAACACCTGAGGTTATATTAGTCATATTCTGCAAGCAGATTCATGCTCTAATCAATTCTCAGTATATCTTCACATCATGCTACCCAGTTATTATCATACATGAATAGATTATATTATTCAGCATCCCACGTTAGCAAAACCAGCAACTCGATCTAAAAGTCCTGATTTCATATCTTCTGTTCTTTCTTCATCCCCAGTCTAATCACAACTCTATGACTGCGTACAGCTGTACTAAAACTACATTATCCAGCTGTCACAGAGTACAGGCTTTTCTCTGAATCCAAATTAGACATATACATGAGAAGCTGACTTATCTTTTTTAATAATTATGCACTATTCATTTGTGCCACTGCTTAACACATCACTGAACAAAGCCAACAAACTAATTCTTAATATTTAATTAATACCAACCAATGTGAAGTTGATAGATTTTTTTAATAGATATGCTTGAAAATGTAGTTTTCTTTAATCTGACTCACTATATGAAACAGCAATTAAACCAGTTAAAACAGGCTTAAAAACAATAAAAAATGAAAGAAACTAAAAAACTGTTAAGACACTTACATCTTAACGCTACCAGCAATTTTTTTATTCTGTTCAGTTCTGAAAGGAATATTCACCCCTGAGACTTTGCCTTTTATTTAGTTTTATAGCTCTTTCTCAATACAGCTTAAGTCTGTGTCTTTCAGACACACTCTAATAATCTTCCAACCCTAAAGTCTCCTTCCTATCCTTGAAACCTCAGCCACTCTGAACCCAGAATGTATTGTGGTATACCATCTCAGTAACGCTGACATGTGAGGTGCATTCTGCAGCCTTAAGCAGTAACACTAACACCAACTCAAATCTAACAGTTACATTCCACTGATCTGTGTCAGGTCGGGCACTGCCTTCCCTGTTTGCATTTCCTGCTGGGTGGATTCTCACATCCCAAATGCTGCCCCTTCCATTACAGTTTTAACCATTTCTCTGATGAGTACTGCCTACAGACCCAGCTGAAGAAGTGCTCTTTCACATGTTTTGCCTACTATGACCACAGTGAATGTGGCATGCCATTCCTAACCAGATTGAGAATACCTTTGATACTGGTAATGTTTTTTCCAGTCCTAAATACTAATTTTGAACAGAACAATACATAGTACCTCCAAGCTTTCATGGGCCCAAATGAAAAAGTTTAACCTCCTGCCTTCACTTGCCAGGCCCAAATTCAATTACAGCCTCAACTCAACCTAGCACCAGCTAAAACTCCAGCTTATAGCTCTGGACCCTAAAAGACACTGTACCTCATAGAACCTAAAAGACAGAGTTTGGATGTTTGAACTGTTTCATGTGTAATTTGTATCCAGAGCTTTCTTGACTTAAAATAGAACAGTCAAAACTACAATCTGGCTCAAAGTTTCTTCCTAAGTATATGCACTAACTCATAGGTCAGAAACTGAACTCAGGTTGTTTCTTCTTGACTGATAAAGCAAGACATACTTACTTTTGTCATTCAGTAACAGTGATTATGAAAGTGTGAAACATTTATAACTGCACAGAATTCATAGACTATTACTAGGACTGGGTCAGAGGCACATCTGTCTTTCTTTAAGAAGGTGAAAAGACATGTAAAAAACACTTTAGGGTTTCCTAATTCTTATGACTGCGCTAAGAAAAGGCTAAAGTCCTGCTGCATGTCAAAGAGTAACTCAGTAACAGAATCCATTTGTATCTCCTCTTCTGGTCATTAGAGTAAGAATATTTGCCCAACGCCCCTATCAGGCACAAGAACACTGCTACTAATTAATGTTTTAATTGCTTTTACAGACATACAGAAGTATGACTTCTGAAATTCTGAAATAAGTGCCTAAATTACAGCTCTCACAGAACTACATTACAGATTACATATTATTAGAGAAATTAAATTACCTTTTTGTTTATTTCCAGCATTCCAATGAATGAAAGAGGCAAAACTTGGAATACAGCAAGATAAAACAATACTGTCTGTTGGATTCCTGCCTGGGAAAGAACAATACTGAATATAGTTATTAAAGGTAGGACACCTTTATCTTCTACCATAATAACCAAATATAACGTCCCCATCTTCGTGCTTGTAAATTTTTTTTTGATCAATGCTGTAAAAATGAGTTTTTCAACACACTTACCTGCCGTGCTGCTGCAGGGAGCTTATTCTGAGCTGATTTTACAATCATTACCTCTTGAGGAGTATCCCAGCTCAGATACCTATTTGTGACAAGAAAGACCTGTCTTAATCACTTAAAAACCACTTATTAATATATTATTTCACATCAAATGCAATCAACTATAACTAAGCAGATGCCTGTGCCCAGGCAAACTTCAGTATTTGATTTGGAAGACGTGCTCAAGATGTTTGCTGTTTGCAATAATGCAGAAATCCATGGAACTAGGAATGATTTATTTCATACAGGATTGTGAGAAAAATTTGGAAAACATGAATATTCACTATCTTAATTTTTCTCCTTCCCTTCATAGTCACCACTTTCTTATCCTTCATCCTATAGAAAATACTTTTTTTTTCTGAAAACCAAAAAAAAGAAGCATTTCACCAGAAGCAGTAACTGCCCTGCTTTAAAAGAGAAATATGGCTACCTTATGGAGAAGAACCTTTGCAAATGAAAAACAGTTTAGAGTTTAAACATATTGTTTGTATGTTTGATCAGGTTTGTTTTTCAGCTCTTAAAATCCTCTCCTGGTAGGTTGCCATTGCACTAGTAAAGGCTGTAAAGTTGTCAGAGAAAAGCAAATAGTAGGCTAGGTTCTGTGGGACTTGATACCAAATTTGACCCCATAATACTTAAGTAGATGAAATTCTTCTGCAGGAAAGAGCATGCAGAAACAGTACTGCAGGTAATGCTCTGGATTACCAAGCCTGTTGTCAGCCATAGGGTAATACTAAAATAACACGATTGCCCGTCTCCTCTATAGTACTAATCACTGTTAATTATAGTAAACTCTCTTTCTCCACTATACTACTACCAACTGTTAATGAAACAAAGCCTAGTTGTTGTTTAATACCTGAAGAATTTGCAACAGGAACCAGCAAGATACACTTTTTCCAGTACTTCTCCACTATCAGCAGAGAGACGTAGAAGCCAGTTCTGCACTGTCAAGACTATCAGGGAAGCTTTGTAATCTGATGGACTTGGTAGCATTTCCCCCTACATAAAAAAAGGCTATTAGAAAAAAACTTTGTATCAGGAATATACAAAACATTTTGACACAGTCAGAAGAACACAAAAGTAAATACACATTCCTCTAAAACTGAAGGAGAAAATCTGCCTGCTAATCAGATCAGTATCTCTAAGCTCCTGTCCATGCCAAATAATTACATATGACATAACTTGCTGTCACTTTCTGCAAGACAGTTACCTTTTCTAAAAAAGGCACCCTTTAAAAAATCCTAGCCTTGCAAAAATCAACTGCTTATTTATCTAATTGATACCAATCTTGAAGAGAAAATGGCTTAAGTATTTCAAAACAAGACATTTAGTGGTAACTCAACAGTAACTGCTACAAATTGTATTTATGCTGCTTTAGTTTTTAGGCACCATAAGGATAGGACTAATATTTCTAAGTTCTGTGGGCACTGGGTGAAGGAGAGAAATTATGTAATTATCAGGTAGAAACAGTAGAACAGTTTTTGAGCAGGGTCACTTCAATGGGCCTCCAGTGTATCTGCTTTTTGTTTTTTTTAATGTCAACAGATCTGAAGTAAACTAAAACTCCCAGCTACTGTCCTTGCCATTTAAAAAATAAAGAAAAATATAAGTAGAATTTATTTTATAAGGAATTTAGAATTAGTAGCATAAGAAAAAGCACTGTTTTTTAAATCTTCCATGAAAGCTTATGAAAAAAGCACTTGAATGCACTATTCAGAGTGAGAAATTCAGAGAAGTATACCTCTAAATGTTCAGTTAATAAAAATAAGGCACATGCTGCAACCTTTAATGACCTAACTCTCTAAAAACATTGAGAAAATAGTTTGGAAGGAAAAAGCACTCCATCCTAAATGTTTCAACAAATTTTGCACAAAAATACTCTAGTAAAAACTAATCTTACCAGTGGGCATTCCAATAATAAAGCATCTTCTATTTTTTCAGACTTGGCACACTTTGACTTTTGATAAATTAGTCTTGGCTGTTGTGCAATGCTGGAAGAAAATGATTGCTGATCATTAGTCTGTTTTATGGACCACTTCCTATTAACAAGTCATTTCATACAGTTTTATAAATCCTGCCTTCTCCTTAGGCAGGTCAGAAATCTAAGCATCTTATTTTTACTTTGTAAATACACCTGAAATTTCTATCAAAATAATGCCTGATAAACAATGGTTAATATAATGTAATATTTAAAAGCTAACTTTCTCTAAATCTTTTTGTCTGGTTTTTTTCTTTTGGTTTGTTTTTAGTTTTGGGTTTACTTCTAGCTTTGTTAAGTAACAAACTTAATAGTAACATTCTTGCTCTAGTGATATACATTAAGAAAGCATATTTCCAAAACTAATGATCATCCTGAAACCTTACCCTTAAGTTCTTCCAATGCTGCCTTTCATAACAAAGGTGCGGCGTCATATTCAGATATCTTTAAAAAAACTCTAGTAATTAAAATTGATGCTGTTTGGGTGTTTCCTATGATATATTCTATATATTCTTCACAGGTATATTTGTAACTCTGTCACCTATTGTATTAGTAGCTAGTTTTCCCTGTACTTTTCTATGGCCTTTTCCTAGGCAGAAAGGCAAAACAAATTCCAGAGCTCCAAGTCCTGGGATGTAAAAGGCCCCTATGCTTGGTTCTTCCTGGGATCCAAGGCTGAGAACAACTCTTGGAAATACATTCTCATGGACACAGTACAACTGGTGCTGAAGGGGGGACTTCAGAGAAGGGGCTTGACCTGGGTGAGGGGTGAATTGCATCACCACTTGTCCTCCTAACTTGTGCTTTTTATCAATTATGCTAATTTCCTAAAACCTACAAATGTGTACTCATCCCTGTAGGGGTGGGCTTGTGTGGGCATCTTTCCATAACTGCCTCTGAAGGCCTTCATTAAAGATCCCCTTTTATATCACCTCCTAACTAAGATTATCTTAAGTTTCATTTCCAGGTTGGGGAAAAGGCAACAAAATAAAAGCTTTGTACTGTGCACAGTTTTGTCCTCTGGGAGAGAATGAGACAAAGAAAAACATGAAAGATGTTAGACAGGTTAACCCAGTACTGAAAACATTCAGACCATGTGGGAATAAAAGCAGATTTAGATCTCAGCTGTGGGTGATAGAGCAGCTTAATTAACTCCTAGTGATTTACCCCGACAGAGTAGTTTGTCTTTTACGTATCATACAACACTATCTCAAAACTGCTCTGCCCACAACTTCCTCAGAAATGCAGTTCTCGAGTCCATGCTACTTCCCTCACAGCAGGGACAGGCAAAGACAAGGGCTGGTGCACACAGATTTCCTGTCCTCTACCCACCATGTGCTGCCTCCTAACCCGTGTCTCTGCAAGTGATTGTGGAACAGGAGAATATATTAGATCAGAGAATTGATCTACAAAATACATTTGCCAAAACTAGAACATCCTGCAGGCTGTAAGAATAATTTACTTATTTTATACAGAAATCACATAGTACCAAGCTTGTTACATAGGCCGATTCTGTGACACTCTTTAGCACAGTGCTAGGTGCCAGACTACACAGAACTTCTGTTCATTTGGCTTTTTAGTGCAAGACTAGAAAATTGTGTTAGTCTTCCATTCCTGCTCTGAAAGCTGAGGTTATACTGCACCAGAGAGATGAGATTTATCACCTGCTTATTTTTTGTTCCCAAGTAAACACCATTTAATTCACAGCAGCTATTTGTATGAGTAATGTTAGCAATATAACACAGAATCAGTCTCAAATCTGTAAGTCAGTACCACATAACTGTAAATTTATTACCTGGTAATACAGCATTGGTAATTGTCCATGTAAATTCTTCCTCTTTCATATGCAATAGGAGATGCAGAATGAGTTGTCCAAACATTCTTGAATTTAGTACTTTCCTGAAATGCAATAGTTTTAATAGTGACAGCTGTTTGTAACGAATTTTGCTTCTGAAAAAAAATTTTACTGGGCTTCTACAACTTAATAACTTACATTAATTACAACTTTACTGCTGAATACACAAGAAGGAATCTTATTTGATTTTTATAAATGGAATTAACAGACCTTTTATACAAAATTTTGTCTTTTTTAAAGACCAAATTAAAATATTTTTAATTAGCTATTATGGACAGCAGAGTAAGGAATATTTTGTCATTAACTGTATTAAAACTGGCAACTAAACTTCCATGGTGACTTTTGAAATCAAGGACTAAGCTCCCAGAGTATAAATATGCAGAGAATTCTTTTTTATGTAATTAATTTGATTTATTAAACACTGAATTCCATTCTGCTGGTGGTGTTTGCTGTGAAAGACAGAAAAACGTATTTACTGTTATTTGCAATAAATGGGCAAAACGTTCATGACTGAAATGAACTGCTCACATTAAAGTTTCTTGCATGCATTTGAGAGATCAGGAGCTCTACACAATTAACAAAGTTCCAGTCTTAGAAAAAAGAAGTGTAAGTCAGATGTACTGATTTTTATTTCAGTAAATCTTGCATACCTATTGATCTAGTTACATAAGCAAACACTTCAGGTGACTTCCAATAAATGTATATACAATATAAGATAATTGCCAGTTCACTTCCACATTCTCTTCTGATGTCTATTACCTACTGTATGGAAGCAGTAATTGTTTTGACTGGGAAAAAAAAAAAGTTCACTTCAGTTTGTAATGGGTTTAATTCCTATTTTTTTGTAACATCAGTTTCACTGAGAACTGGGGTTACGTTTACCTGAAATTCTCTGCCGATTATCCTATTATGCCAACTCTTTTCAAATTTAACATGAAGCACTAAGAATTTCAGATTAGTTTTAAACATTAAGTCATCTTAGAGAAACAGGTAATATAAAATCTCATAAAAGGTTATTTCTCACATAATTATTAGATATGCAGTTTTTCCTCTCTACATTTCTAGGTCTAGCCTTGTGAAATACATTTAACCACTACTAACTCTCTCCATCAAAACTGCACCTGTTTTCTCCCCGAACTTGTTCTCCGGCGTGACCGGGGACCTCTCGAACGCCTGGGCCGAGGACTGACACTCAGCCCCCCTCGGCTGAAAGCCCGAACCCGCAGGGCTGCAGCCAGCGCCGAAACGCAGCCTATTTATTACCTGACACATGATCTTTCGGAGGAGCCCCAGGTTCTTCCTGAGGGCGACACCAGCATCTCTGGCAAAGAAGCCGTGGGCCCTGCGGGTGAGGAGGCGGCAGACGTTGTGCACCCCGCACGCCCGGAGGGCGGTCCTGTCCCCGCCGCCAGCCGCCTGCGGGCATATTCTCGGCCCGCGGGGCGCGATCGCCTTTCTCCCCCGCTCCAGGCTCGCTCTCGGCAGGGCGTGCAGCCTTGCAGGGCCAGGCCCGCGCCGGGCTTATCTCCAACCCCCGCCCTGCCGGCAGAGGTGGAGCGAAGCGGGAAAAGGCCCGGGCAGCCTTTTGCTCCTTGACTCCCGAGCGAAGCAGGCCGAGGCTTCCCGGGAGCGCTCCGTGCGTCCCCGGCAGCCGCAGCGCCGGTTTCCGCAGACGCCGGGCGGGGAGACCCCTGCGCCGCCTCCCCGCGGCCCGCCGGGTACTGTAGTTTTTCCGCGAGCGGAATCTCGCGGCCCGCCCGGACTTCACCTCCCGCCGTGCCCCACGGAGCACGGCTGTGGCCGCCGCGTGGTGCCCGCGGGCGGAGCGGGATCGCCGTGCCGTGCCGGGTCAGCGTGCCGTGCGGGAGCGCTGCGGCGTTGGCGCTGATAAGGCACCGCTCCGAGCACGGGGCGGGAGCGGGCGCTGCGCAGGGCTTGGTGAGAATCGCCGGCAGCGGCCGCCGGCCGGTACCGCGGAGCCGCCCGCGCCCCAGGAGCTCTGGCCCGGCCGGGCTCCCCGCCGATCCTGCGCTGAAGGATGCGGGCGCTCGACGTGCGGGGCGTGCCGATGGAAGCATTTTACCCGTCGTATTTTTAAATAAAGGCAGGAAAGTTTTGTTAGTGGTAGCTAGTTAAGGAGAAGTGGGAAGTAGTATCTTCTTTCTTTTAAAATGTTCCTGCTGTAGAGCTCAGCCCTCGGGGTCGGGCGCGGGGCATTGCTGGGGATGAACCCCCGGCCTGGGCATCTGCGAGCCTTTGGGCACTGGCCGCAAAGCTTTTGGGTACGGCAGTGTGGGATTGAGTGTGCCGGGACCTCGGGGAAAGGTTAAAGGGTTTGTTGAAACCCTTGTAAAACTCCAAGTCAACAGAAACTTCTTAAGATGTGTGACACTTCGTTTTTGTATTTTTAGAGCTACATCCCAAATGTTGGCACAGTCATCAGTCGCTACTTGCCGGCGGAGCAACTGAAGTGGACAGACTTGTTTCTCTTCCGTGTCAAGGGCCAAGCGCTCAAATGGGGTAATCGAAAGTTGCTGATATTTTTGTGTGCCTATATCTGTTGTTCAGGATCTGAGTGGAACCTTGAATCTTCACTGATACTGAAGGAAAGAGAGAGTCTTTTAAGTTTCCGGTGCTTTGCAGTTATTGCTTGAAGGGAGCTAAACACAAACACAATGGTTGCAATTGCTCCTTGGAAGAGCTGATTAGCGCAATAAGTGGAGCATACTGTCCGGTGGATTTGCAACATTGCCAGTGACTTCAGAGCTGGCAAGGCAGATTGTAGCTCATCGAAGTCCACATGGACATCCAAAGTCCTCTGCAAGAGTGTAAATGGGTGAGGTTCTTGAATAGAAACTATAGACAGTAGTAAAATTCATGCAGCTCTAGCCCAGTTCTCATCACCTTTAATAAAAAACCTCATAATTGGTGTTGAGGCAAATCATCTTCTGTTAAGCAATACATTTCAATATTCAGTATTTTGTAGATAATATGGTTAAAATAGTTTAAGTGATTGCATGTGGAGGTTTAGAAAAATCTTCACTGTGCAAGTATGTGTATATGTACACATTAAGTCTCACTAGCTCTTTTTTTTCCTTTTCCTCCTTCCTGTTTTAGTAGCAGCCAGTAGAGGGTGTGCAGGGTAACGAGGAACCCATCTTTGATTATTCAAGTAAATGTTTCCAGTAAATCCGCAGGATTTATCTCCCCTTGTCTCTCATAGCATAAACTCTTTGCTGGACTATTTTTAACAGGCTACCTCACAGCTTGTGGAAGAACAGGCACTTCTCACTCAGCACATGTATATGTAATTAAATCATATCTGGTGAGGCAGGTTTGTTTGTTTTTATCTGCTTTGCTCTTTAACTAATTTTAACTTTGTTGTCTCTGTAGGAATCATAATAAATAAAAATATGTTTTCTTTTGTTTTTCTTTTCCCCTGGGAGGCACTTCTCTGCAGCAGTTTTACTGAAGTTGCTGTATGCTCACAGAGAGGTCTGCATCATTCCTGGTGCATGAGAAAGGAAAACAGTTGAAATTTTTAGATCTGCTGAGTTTGAGAAGTTGTGAAATACCCTGTTGTTTCAAATGTGCATGATTTTTTGGAAGTATATAACTGAAAAACTAATCACAAAGCCCCAAGAGGACATGATTACTCACTTGGCCAAATAGAATAGGATTAATAACTTGGTTAATGAACTAGTCTGGTTGACAGTAAAGTTGCCCCACCCAGACTGGAAATATTAAGAAATATTAATATGTATGTATTTTAAAAATAATTACCAGTAATTCATAGTTATACCTTCTGTGTTGCCATTATCTTGAATTTTTTTTTCCTTTCTGTCCTGGATAGCTGCTTGCATCTGTTTTGTGTCAGGTGTTTTGAGTTTTGGTAGTGTTTGATGGTGATAATACAGATTAGCAAGGCTATACAGAAGAGCATTGGGGATTAATGGTCATATGTTGTCTAGATAAGTTTCTGGCTACCAAGCAGAAGTAATTGTATAAAGTCAATTGTTTCCAGAATACTTTTCTGTATGGAATGGGAATGTAACAAAAGCTGCACGTACTGTTCCTAATATAGGCTATTTTTGTCTTTATAACAGTGACTCTACAAGTAGACTTAGTGATTGGAAATGGAAGTTGTTGGATTTGTACTTGGAGATCAGCCAAATGTCAAAATATTTTCATCCAAAAACTTCATTAAATTAGATTCTTGAACAAAAGGAACAGGTTATTTCTGTTGTTTTTGTTTTGCTCTTTTTTCCCCTCTGTCTCTCTCAGAATAGATACTTTTAAAGAATTTTACTAAGTGGTTAAGTGTTTTACATATATTTTGGGGTGTAATTCACTGTTAAAAAAATCTTAGAGCAGTTCTTTTCTCATGTATCTAATTTTTCTTCTATGGGTGTGACTGCTCAGGGTTTTAATGACTGCATCAATTAATTTTGTGCCAACTTCAGGTCTGGCTAGCAGTTGATGTGTGTACATCTTTCTGTATGTTCACCTGCAACAAGCTGTACTGAAGATGCTGTGTTTGCTTGTTTGTGGAGGGGAGGAGTTTTAAGGCTGTTTCTTAAAATTTCTCAATTAAACTGAGGACCTGATCTGTACTTGTAACAATGACAAAATTGTAAAGTTTAAAAGGCAGTGCTCCACAGGGAAGCAAAGACTTCCATGTTGCTCTTCAACATGGTTATCAAGTGTATTGTTTCTTTAAAGGTTTTTTTCCCTGAAAAATAGTTAACAAACTTCAGTTAAACAATCATGAAATGACTCCCTTCAGAAAATGTAATTGAGGCTTACAAGTGATTTAGTGCTTTTTGAGCTTTTAGTAGCCATGTTGCCCACTAATCTCATGATCTGTGGATGACTTCTAACTCTCAGGGATATACATGTGTATCGTAAGGGAGTTCATTTACATTTAACATTGATTGCAGCAGTAAACTTCCTGACCTACCCCACTTGCCTTGCATTTTCAGAATTTATCTGTTAAAATTGTTCAATTATCACTCAAAGGCTCACTTTTTCATAGAAAGGCTTGCATAGCTGGATTTTACTGATGTAAGATCATCTTAGTCATCTGACTATAGTTCCCATCTGTGCATCTTTTCATGTTCTTACTGAGATGTTTAGAAAGCCAAGAAAAACTATGTGACTAGCCTAGCAGCTGAATCATTGTATTTTATAGTGAATATCAATGCTGGCACAGGAAATGCAAGATACTAACTCAGGTCTTTACAAATAATTGAGGAAGGAAGAGGATTTGTAAACAGTTTGCAATGTAATAATAGAATCGTTATCCAAGTATTTCTGTAATTTCTGTAATAATTTTGGATTGTGGTTTGGGGTTTTGGAGGACTTTCTATTTGTTTTTATTTTCAAGAATTTTATTTTTCATTGCCTTTATGTAAATTCGACACTTTGCAGAAGTTGTCATGATGTCTTAATTTTCATATCTCATTATTTCATTATATCCCATATGTATTAATAATTATGGTTTATGTTATGGAAAATGCATACATATTTTCAAATAAATGCCTTGAACAACTTGTAGTAATTGAAGTATAAATTGGAATTGTTTTAGTTGCTGAACCACATTAAAAGAAAACCCAAACAATAAACTCATTAACATTAGAAGAAGTTTTGAATTTTTAGTTGGCCTAAATGTTACATTTTCACTTTATGGCAATGCTTCCATGTCCTGGTAACATTGCATTCTCAGCAGACAAAATTACCAGTGGTTTTATTTGGCATTGTCAACCATAAGGCAAACTCCATTTGATTTAAACTTCAACAAATAAAAAGAAATTTTAATATTTTTTCCTTTTTTTCTGTAAGCTAAAAATGAATAAACAATGCCCTTTTAAAAGCATGACTCATTCAAAAGTACATGTTAAATGAGGAATTGTTCATTTAATTAAAGTGATTCCGTTGCCAGTCTTTGTATTGATGTGTACATATTAATGATTTTCAATTCACAGTACAAGACTTGTGATCAAATACTACTGTTTTTCTCAAGATAAAAATCTTTGTTTTGCAACCAATGTGCACAGAATGTTTTTTTTGTAGTGTCTTGTGCCTGTTCTTTTGTAACTACGTATTGTATTTCCAGTGCATTAAATTTGTAGGTGTGGTTTCTACAGAAGCAACACTGCAAATAAAGAAGAGAAAAAAGGCAGGGCAAAATAGGACTTAGAATAATTTTAAGGAAAAAAGAACAAAAGCCCGTCAGGGTAAAAGTAGTAGGAGTATTTTCTTTTGCTTGTCTCATTGGAAGCCTACCTTACCAAGAATATGCTAAAAAACCCACCAAAAATGCTAATACTAGCTACACACTTGTTTCCTTTCGTTATTGATCCTTTATGAAGATATTCCAAGTAAAGTAAAATATAGCAATGTAGGATAAACTTACACGTGTAATAAAAAAATCTGAATCACTTTTTAATTTCCATTGATAGACCTTAAACATGTATAGCCATTACATTTCAAAGACAGCACTGATCAGGAATCAGGAGAATACGTGGCAGAAATGTTGGATGGCTTTATGTGCATTGTGTTTACACTTTAAAAAAGTTACTTAATTCTCTATTTAAAAGCATAAAACCATAGTCACAGTTCCAGAGTGAAATCTTTTGAAGAAGATGAGTGGAGTGAAAAATGTCAATTTTGCTGACAGTGTGTACCCACTAGAAGAAGTGGTTTCATTACCGATCATTTCTTGCTTGTATTCGTAAAGGTACAATATCAGTCTTGGATTCCTGTTTTACTGTGTATTTCTTTTCCTTCCCCTCCCTGATAGGACTTTGAAATGATACCAGATAATTTATCTTTTGAATGGTTTCATTACAGTAGCCTACTTTGGGATTATTTGGGCTTTCAGCACACTGAAGTGATGTTGCCGTTTTCGAAAAAGCATTTGAATTGATATTTTAGTAAATCTAATACTGGTTCTTGGTTATTTGACCAGTCTCTCATGTAAGTGACATAAACAATTAGGTTACTGCAAAACTGTAATTTGAGTTAAATGTGTTTTCAGGTCTCTCAACACAGTGAACTTCATTACAAGGCTTTCTGCTTTATGTCTGAGGAAAAACAAGATGCAACACAGGCACCAAAGTAATAGACGACCAGCGGTTCCACTTGGATCACGGATTTTAACTGATCCTTCTAAGGTCTTTGAACATAACATGTGGTGAGATGTTTCCTCAAGGCTGATTTTCATATAATTTTGTGTACTGTTTACTTTGATGAATAATGGTATAGGTGTATAAAACAAGGTGCTGCCAGAATAGACATAGGAAGGTAGCACTAGAGGAAGCCTGAGACTGTCACAAGTAATCTGACAGTTTTGAACTCTCAGTGACTTGCATTAAAAGCTGCCAAGCAAATAGTTAAGGAGTGAAAGGCAAAATATTATTATGGATCAATAATCATTCAAGAGACAGAGACTTTAGAGATAAGATAGTCCCTGTTATTTAAAATGGCAGAAGGTTTCTAGGTACAATAACACTGCATACTGGATTAGTGTCCTAATCTAAAATTGACACCATTTTGAAAGGAACATGTAAATTACTCCTATTCTTGTATAGGTATACTGAAGATGTTACAGATATCTCAGCAGAAATTTTCATGCACTGTGCAATTATAAAAAAAAGTAAATTGAATCTTAACATAAATAAGCAATGTAATAGCAGAGAAGACATCAATGTGTAAATGCTGACAAGAATAAGAAATGACCTGATTTGCAACATCTCCATCTCTAAAAGATACTTTCGTGATTAATGGGTGCTCAGAAAAGAATGAGACTGCTAGTCAACACAGTGGGAAAAATGAGACTGAAAAGCCTAAGATTTTTGATTGTGGGATGAAGATGAACAAAAAACAGTAAGTGATACAGGAAGTGTTAGAAGGATGGAAGATTATCTAAATCTATTTAGAAAGTAGAATATCTGGTCTTGCAAATATCTGCCTAAGATATAAGAGAGACCAGGAGTTTCTATTCCTAAATTTCGGCATTAAACTCAAGGAATGTTCAGAAGTGAGAGATTTAGAAGCTATACAAAAAATTACTTTTTACAAAATTTTAGCGTATTTTGATTTCTGTCACCATTTTTGAGAGCAAAGGTTTAGCAAAATTAGGAGAAGGGAGTGGATGTGGCTAACAATAACCTATGGGTAATACAACACAGGAGTAGCAGGACACATTTCAGGACTTAAGATGACTTCATAAAAGTCATCTGCAATTCTTTTACTTTCCTCAGAGGTCGTCATTGTTTCTGAAGCTCACTGAATCGGCAGGATTCTCACTAGGGAGATTAGGAGAATTAGGATGAGTGGTAGTAGTGCTAAATAGATTATACAGGATGAGCATAAGATACTCATCTTCTCTAACATTGATATATGATGTCCTTTTGTTTTCCACCTATAATCTTTGGTTGTTCATAAAGTGGCATTCTTTTTGTGTGAGTTGGCAGAGAGCCAAGGGCTGCTACCATTCCTGCTAGAAATACTAAGTAAATGAAATTTGAAGACTAATTCTTTAGATGTTTATTGTGGTGCTTTTCTGTCATTTTGAGAGAGAAGCAATGAATGATGCTAAACACGGGAGCCAAAAATGCCTGCTTCTATTCAGGTCAGTAATTAACACAGTTTTCACATTATCACAGAGATAATTAAACCCTACATTAGCAAACAAGTTAGTGGAAAAGGACTAAGTTGAATAGACTGAATTGAAAGCATCACTGTTTGATCTCATATCAGGCCTACTCATGTTAGCAGTTCCTGGTGTGGTTAAAATGGATAGCTTGCTTTGCTGCCTTCAGTGTTCAGCTGAAAACACTTCTGTATTTAAACACTAATGTGCTTAGAATTCTTATGTGTCCTGTGTTCCTACCAACTTGTATTGCTGAAGGATCTGCCTCATTTGAAGCATCCATGCTATGTAAATAATTTGTGTAAGAACTATGCAGTGTCCCCTCTTTTGTAGATTTTGATCAAGAAGTGCTGCAGCAGAATTATTTGGTTTCTACCGTATAGAAATTTCTACAAAAGCACTGTAAGGTGCTTTATGAATTTTCAAGGAGGAAAAAAAGGGGACAAAAAAGGCTGTTAATGAAGATGGCGGGCTTCAGGCACCTTTAGTATTGTGTGTGGAACCCCAAGGGCTCTGACAGGCACACAATGATGGATTAAAATTGATCAGTTAAAGATTACAGCACAGCAAGTCATCTCTCAGAAGGGCTGACTGTGTATTATTGCCATCTGAATAATCCTTGGTTTCAGCTTGCTGGAGTAGGCAAGGTCAAAACCGATGATAGTGGGGGAAGAGAGTCTTTCCAAGAGGATATCTGCCTGGTAATGCTTCGGTCATTCAGTTTTATTCTACTGCAGCGTGTCTGTCAGAGCCACGACACTGCACAGGAACATTTGGTATATGAACAAATGCAGGAAGGGGAGAGGCAACCTGCTGGGGACAATAATGAGAAATATTTCAGCGGAGAGGCGGAAATCAAGTCTGAGGCAAGCAGACAAATACATACCAATTAGTCTCCCACAATTAACAAAAGAGGAACAGTGAAGGTCTAAGAATTAAATTACCTATATGTCACCAAGTACGGAAAAGGAAGATGCTCATTAGCTTTTAGAGACAATCAACTCTTTTCAAGTTGGCACCTTCTTCCTTTTCCCATAGTAACCAATGGAATTTTAGTCATGGGCTTGCAGTTAGCTGAGTTCAGTAGGATTAGGATCTAATAGATCACCTGAATAATATTATCTAATTTAATCTGTTCAGACTGGACAATTTGAAGGGACAGCTGATTGACTTTTGAAAACATCCTGCAGCACATTTTTGGGCACTTCCCATTGTGATCTGATCCAAACCAGAATCTGCAGGGAAGGCAGTTTAGTCATCAGGATCAGATCTGGGCTTGGTTCTGTGACCATGGATTAACATAACATTTAGGTAACCGCTTTACAGAAATATAGATGGCATAGACTTTGGAAACATTGCGGCATTGCTTGACTTTTCTTACAAACATCTCATTCTGGTTTTTAAAAAATGTTACCTTTCTCTGTTCCTCAGAAAAGTAAAATCCTGTTCATCAGTTCCATCTGTTCCAATTGGATAGGTGGATTATGCTCCCTATTTCAGAACAGCTGATTTCTTTGCTAGTCCTTAGTTCCTCATCGTAAACACTGTTAATGTGAGGTGTTTCTTTCATTAGGGTGTTTGTTGGAAGATCTGTTATTGTATTCAGCCAAATACAGTACTAATGGGATACTCAAAATACACTCCTGTAAAGACATTCAATTTGCAAGATGTATATAATCCTGTTATTAATCAAAGAAATGCATTCTACTTCAGTCTCTTTGCAGTTGGGGCATGTTTCTTAATCACTTGACTTTTACCTAATTAGTAATTAATTTTTATTTGTCATACATTGAAACTTAGGTTTTAACTGTCAGTCTCCTTGTGGTCATTTGCTTACACTCAAAAAATTTAAAGAAAAGGTATTTAAGACAGTGTAGCTAATTCATGACTGTTTTTCCTGGGAAAAAATATTATGAAAAACCCTATTGAAAACCTGGTGCTTCAACTGCCTTTTGCAGGGACCACATGCAATGGTCACAAGAAGAAGAGGAGAATGCCAAGAAAAAAGCAACGGAGAACTCTCTTGTGAAAGTTCAGTCAGAAGAACAAGGTAACAAATTTCGAATAGTATAAAAATCCTTATTTTAATGCTCTTTATTAAAACATTTGAAGGTGCTGTAGAATTCAGGAACACACTTATTTCTACATTTTTTTGTCTAAATTTTTTTACTTGTTTTTGAGGTTTTTTTCTCTTCGTTGCCTCAAAAGATCTCACAGTGTGTTTTTCTGACAACACAGTTACTTATTTGAACAATTTTACAATTAGGGTGGCAATGGACTCTGTGTAAAACAAGTGCATCAGTATGGTGCAGTTGTTCTGGCCTCTTTTGCAGTCCTCCAGAATACAACTTCTACTACACAAGGCTTTTACAGAATCAAAGGGAATGAATTTGCATTCAGCTATGGTGTTGGGGATGAAGATTCCCATGTACACTATTCAAGTGCTTTTTAGTGATTTGTGAACTATTTAGAGAGCTTGTGTTTGTACATTGCACCGTATTTCAGTTAAATGCCATGAAAGCTGTAGTGGTCCTGGCTGGTGCCTTTGCCAGGCTGAGCTAGGAGTGCTTCAGGGATCATTTGTGTTCACTTGGTGTGGAAGGTGTTGCAATACATCCTGTACAGTCTGCTCTATAAGGGATTAAGGAATTTTCTGCCCATCTTCAGAAGAAATTTAATGTATTCTTGGTTTCTGAAGAGTGATAGCTCTAGGTTCAAACTGGCAAACTGAACCTATAGACTAAACTCTAGGGTAGTTATGAATGCTAAAGCTGGAATATATACTTGATAGTAGCATAGAAGACTGGATTCTTAATTTGTTATTCTGTTAGAAAGATATTCTGAAAGTGGTTACTTGCATATCCTATGCCTCAATTTACTTAGCATGTTGTGAATCTCTCAGATACTGTCATGGTCCTGTGCCTTGGTGTAACTAAGGCACATGTTGGAGTTTATTGGAATTACCTGAGAAGAATGTGCCTTGTATTGTGTGCCCTTCATCAACTTGAATACTCTGAGATTGTCAACCTGTCTTTCTCTGTTACCTCTCACATTCTTTATCTACATACAGGAGTACAATGTGGTTTTTTTTGTTGTTTTTTTTTTTTTTTCAAAAATTGCATTTGATATCTTCATTTGATTTGTATAAAAGCTGAAAAAGAGCTCATAATTGAAAGTAAGCTGTGTGACTGTGTGGCTCATGGAACCTTTCATTCTTCATCTACAATCAAATTAGAATTTAGTTTGTGCTGGTGAGAAATGGAATAATCAGGCATTTGTCTATTGCCATGAAACACAAGAATCCAAGGATGTTTCTTATGAATGCCCCTCTGTTTAGAACTTGAATAGGTGAGCATTGCTGATAGTGTTCCTTCAGAAAGCTTCAGCTTCATTCTGCAAGTGGAAGTACATTTTGGCCTATTTGTGTAAACAATGAACTAGACCAAGGCTAATGAGCAGATTATTTTGGGGCTTTGAAAGCTACAGTAAGGGGGAAAAAGACAGATTTCAGCAATACTATTGTATTACTAAAATAGAAGAGCTCTGGTGAGCCTTTTTAAAGCAAGAGAAGTTAAATTGAATGAACTCATGATAGTACCTTTAGGAATTTGATTTACTTATTAGCATGTGCAGTTTCTTCTTAAGCATGCTTGCCAGCAGTGGAAGATGCTGTTATGGAGAAAAATCCATTGACAAAGTAAAGGGTGTTTGTTTGTTTTTGATGGGGGTTTTTGGCTGGTGTTGGTTGGTGGGTGAGGTTTTTTTGTTGTTTGGTTTGGGATTTTTTGTTTGATTAGGGGTATTTTCTTTGTGTGTTGTTTTTTCTTGGAAGTTTATATATTTTTTAGTTCTGTAATTTTTACATGCTTTGGAAAATTTCGTGGATGGGCTAATTAAATACACAAAATGAAATTAAAGTTTGATAATACTGCATGCATGTTATTACATAGACCTGCAGAAATGACCAGTGCAGCAATGCAAAGTAGAGAGTTCCTTCACTTGAACCCATGTCATTCCATACTAATACAGTTTAAAAGGCTGACCTTAGCTATTGCTTTCCTTCAGTTCTGAAATCTGGAAAACTTGGTGTGAATTTAAGTACAAGGGTTCTGAGCAGACTTGTAGGAAAATGGTGACTGTAGGAAGGGGTGATAATAATTAAAGAACCTTTTGACTAGAATGGTTTTTGGTTTTTATACTGAAGTTGAACAATCTGTAAATGTACGACTTAAAACTGTTGAAATCTGATATGTATATGACCTCAATCAACTCTGAACTTTTAATATAAAACAGGCCTGTACAATTACAATTACATGGCTGGGTCTTGTCCTTTAATAATACAATTGGATATATTAAATGTTAATTTTAAAACATTATGCAGATTTCTAGGACAAGGCATTCTGCCACCTCCTTACCACTTCCCACTGCCTGTCTGTGCCTCTAATGATAATTCTCAGCCTTGTTTACCTCTGAAAAGCTGTAGCAATCTAGGAAATAACATGTTAAGATTTAAAGAGGGTAGTAGGAGAAGTGCACTGTACATTTACTCTGTGCATTTATATTAAAAGGATTAATGTGTTGGTGTGAGTGAGAACAAAATAAGAAAGGCAGCACATTATATGAGGTACACTTTTGCAGCAAGAGATGTCAGGGTAGCAAGATAGTTCTGCAAATGCTTTGGAAATAAGGGGAAAAAAACCAAGAAAAAAATTGGTTTGGTATTTAGGAGGGATAAGGAAGGAAAACTATCAACAAAAGAGACATTGAAAAGCTGTAATTCTGATCTTTTTATCAGCCTTCTTTTGAAAGGGTTAGCTAGCTCCGGTCCAGTGCCTAGCACAATTAGTGCTAGTGAGAAAGAGGAAAGATTTTGTTCTTGAACTGAGAAAGAACAGGTTACAAAGTACATCCATAGAGTACATGGATGAGTGGAAAAGCAGAAAAGAGAATATTTGCTTTTTTAAAAAGGAGGTGGGGAAAAAAAGAAGAGTCGGATAATTAGTTTCAGTTCCTGGAAAAATACTGGAAGAGTACATCCAGAGCTTGCAGACATTGGGTTCAGAAGAACAAAGGAGATGAATGCTGGCCAACAAATATTTTTTTCAAGAACAAATCATGTAAAATCAAGCTAATTTCCTTCTTGGAGAAGGTTACAAGCCCTGGGGATAAGGGAAGAGCAGCAGACATCTTGAAGTTTATCCTTAGTCAGGCTTCTAACTTGCTTTACTTGACATTTTCATGAGCAAGTTAGGCAAGTGAGAGCTAATGAAACTGCTTTTGGGTGAATGAATGCCTAGAGAGATCCTTTCAGAATGGAAGTGCTGGGCAGAGGAGTGTTTTATTCTGTGTCCAATTTTGCTTGGTATTTTCATTAGTGAACTTGGGAAATTAGAGACTTGAAGATGATTTTAAGTGAAGAGATATTTCAGGGTGAAGGACAGGATTAAGATTCAGAAAGATCTGGACAAGCAGTGGAAAAATAATCTGCAAGATATAAATTTGCTAAAAATGAGTGCAGATTTCCTTGCTTCAGAATAATTCCTTGAGGAAAAAACCCGTAGGTTGTGGAACAATTGACTTGGTAGTCATTTTGCAGAAGATCTGAGAATTGTGGTGAATCACTAGCTGAATCAGCAGTGTCATGCTGTTGCAAAATGGTGAGCTGGGAGTTATAAACAGAATTACAACCTGTAGGCCTCATAAAATACTCCTTTTGCTCTGCAATAATAATGCCTTTGCCAGAATACAAGACTCAAAAGTAGTAAATCAATTGGAGTGAATGTAGAGAAGAAAAATTGAAATTACCAGAAGTCTAAAAATCAAAAAGAAGAGAGGTTTAGATGATTTAGAAAAGAGATTGTTTATGGAGGCATAGTAAAATACTTCAAATATGTAAACAGGTGTTGCAAAGAGAAATGACTAATCTTTGCTTTGTCTGCTTGATCCTTACCTGGGACAAGAATTGCTTGACCTAATTGCAAGTTAGTCATTTTTAGTTAGGTAGTGGAAAAAGTTTTTAATTGTGCAGAAAATTAAGGACTGTAATATATTACTGAAGAAAGCTGTATGTGAAAGATGGTATTTTAATAATAAGTTGGACAGATTTTTGTGGAGAAGGAGTATGAATTCCCTGACTGTGTGAAATCCCTTCCAGTCCTACTCTTTGACATTCTAACACTCAGTTAGAATGTTTTGTGAATTAAAAGTGAACACAAAGGTCTGTTGTAAGACTCTGAAGTGTTTTGAAAATAAGAAAGCAAGTGTATTTCTTCTGTATTGTTGAATGGTTAAGTGTGAATTACTATTTGCTAAATGCAGTAGCATTTATCAGTCCACTTCATAGAACTGGCATTTTTTTTAAGAGGTGATGAGGTACCAAGAAATTTGCAATTGATTACAGAATTTCATAAAGTATGAAAGAACTTCAACTTACTATTTCTTAAATAACTGAAAAGATGCATTGTTTTTATAATTTGAGACATGAAAGCTTGTCTAAGAATCTTCAGATTGCATTTTTAAGAGGTGATGAGGTACCAAGAAATTTGCAATTGATTACAGAATTTCATAAAGTATGAAAGAACTTCAACTTACTATTTCTTAAATAATTGAAAAGATGCATTGTTTTTATAATTTGAGACATGAAAGCTTGTCTAAGAATCTTCAGATTGCATATTTTGGTGGTGCTGCTCTATGAGGTCACTACACTTCTTAAAAAATGCAGTAAGCCTGTCTATGCCTTCCTAAGTGACATAAAATCTAATTAAACCTTTATAGGAGTTATTTTGAACACAAGTTAAGGTGAGACACAAAATCCATATGTTTTAATTTAAATGTACAATCTGTGGAACTATGGATTTTTAAACTGTACATTTGAAGTCCAAATTATATGTTGCTTTAGAGTATTTTCTATCTAAGCTCATATTCACCAAGGTTTTGTTCTGTTTTGATTTCAGATAAATATGAGAGAGAAGCCAGTAAATACTGGAATGAATTTTACAAGACGCATAAAAATAACTTTTTCAAGGATCGCAATTGGCTGTTTCTGGAGTTTCCAGAAATTCTTCCAATAAAAAGGAGACAAGAGTTCAAAACAGAAAAAATATCTTCAGAACACACAAAAATAAATAATGACAACAGTTTTTCACTCAAAAATGGAATGTTTGAAGAGGGAGAAAAATACTGGAAGAAAAATTATGGAAGCAGTTCTACTCTGCAAGGATATGTATATAATGAAAATCATGCAAAAGCTCTTGCTGACAATCCTCAAGGTAAAAACCATGGAGAAGAACTTGGCCAGGTAGAATCCTTCCCTGGTTATGATGCCACTTACCGAATATTAGAGGTAATGCACTGCAAATGTTCTGCCCATCATATAGAGCTCCACTTAATTACTCAAAAACCTGATCAAGACCCTTACTAAGTATCAAGAATGTAGGCCTTTGGAATTTTACATACTACATTCATTTATGGCAGAAACTTTCAGAAAAACCTAAATCTGGACTTGGTTTTCTCTTTAATTTTTTTCCCAAATCAGAATAGGGCTAGATTGTCAGATTCCATTTTCACTGAAGGTCAGGTTTCTTATTTCCTAAGAAAAGATATGAGCTTAAGTGCTTTGTCTAAATGTGCAAGTACTTGCCTCATTATTGCCTAATGGTGAAATTGGACAAGAATCTTCCATTTTCTTATGCAGTTTGAGAGATGGATTCTCTTTTAACTTTAGAAACTTAGAAAGATGTTGGGGAGAAACGTGATCATGTAAAGAGTTGTGGTATGAGCTGATTATACATCTTCTGTCCAACATGCCTTCAAGTCTAATGGGTCCTACTGGCCAACTAATTTAAGGCAAAAATAACAAAAAAGGGTTTTACTTGCTCATTTATTTTAACTTTGTCTTCTTTTCTGATTTTAGGTTGGTTGTGGAGCTGGAAACAGTGTCTTTCCTATTCTGAAAGTTCTATGGTACATAGTGTTGGATTTCCAAATATGAATGTTGTATTCACTTCTTCATTTTCACTAATGTTGGTGCTGGATCAGTGCTGCAGGAAGTGTTTTTATAGCCCTAAGATTCTTAGTGTGTCAGACCACAAATAATATTGGTAGCATCAGTATAGGATAGTCCTCATATTGCTCCACCCTGGTCTTGGGGGATCGTATTTGCTGACAGAGTTCGTCTTTGGGTGCATTCAGGCTGGTTTCTTGTAGTGAATCCCAGGCAGGTGAAATATTCTCTTCTCTTATAGATCACTATAAAGCTACCAGGTCTCTCTTCAAAAGGCCAGGACTAGAGAGACCATAGATAATGGCATGTGATCTACTGGGAAGAAATTCTATTTTTTCTGAATTGGCAGATATATTTGTCACATTACTTGTGGTTTTAGTGTCAAGGCACAAGTCCCATATCACATTACTTAATTCATTGAAACATCTTAATCCACTTAGCTTCCAGTTTTAGAAAAATCTGTTATGACAGCTTGTCCTCCCATCCATGTAGGCAAGAAGGTTTTATTAGAAAGGCTATGTATATTTCAAGAGTTGAAGTAGATTTCTCTTTATTAATGCCTTTAAGAGCTTGAGAACAACACAATTCATTGTTCTATCAATTAATCCTGTTTGCTAGTATAACCATTATACAAAAATACTCCATTTTGCAGGTATGGAAACACAGCAGGAAGAATTGAGTGATGCACCAAGGTCATACATGAAACCTCTAAGTGTTAGCAATGCATCTTCATCCCACAGCAAATGCTTTGCTTTGAACAGTATGTAGTGAAAGGAGAACCTCGTTCCATATGAAAACTTTGAAAGATATGTAGATGTATTGAAAAAGATGAGACAAATTTTTGTGTTTTCCTCACAGGAGGCATTAGTCATAGATTGGCATTTCTGATAATTGAGAACCTACTCATTAGGTATTTTTCCTGGAGATCTCAATTCATATGTAAATCCTTCAATCAATCACATTGCTTGATACATTGAACAACTTGCTTGTTTGTCTTGTATATGACCTAATAGAAAGATCTCATCTCTAAGTAGGCTTGGCCTAATAAAACAGTTGATTTTACTCAGAATTTAATAATATAAAAATTGCCATTCTTGCAATTATATGCATATAAAATAATATATCTATATGCTTATAATTATATGGATATTAAAACAAGCCAGTATCAAGCAAGTGTACCCTGGCTACAAAAGAAAATTCACTAAGGTTAGTAATGTAACTCTTAAACCTCTTACCCTTGCCTCCCCTAAAATTAAAGTTAGTGCTTTTTAATACAGTGTGTTGTGAAAACGCCATCCAGATCAAGCCATATATTTGTCTTAAGTGGACTTTCTAAATAGTTCCTATTCAGCTCTAAAAAAAATTTTAAAACCCCCAACATTTTAGCAAGTCTATTTGGTAATCAGCTTAACTTTCCCCGTGGACTGACAGGGTCCAAAGCCTGGCTGCTGGTCCTCATTCATGATAAACATGTGAATTCATCAATTCTCATGGTGGTTACTGAGCTGATAAAGGTTTTGCTCAGCAACAAGAATGGAGTATATTTTGTTTCAGAAGCACTCTCCTGTTGAGCCTTCAGAAGTCACTAGCTTAGCCGTGTATACTATGAGATCTTACAGGCACTGGCAGAGTTTATTGATTCCCTTCTAAAGAAACTATCTGTCTGAAATCTTAAATATATTTTTAATTAATTACATTGATCATGAGGTCATCTCTCAGTGGGTTTTGAGTATATTTCTCAGTTTAAATTGCAGAGGTGAAAAAACTTCTCTCTAGAATGGCTTGAACCTGATGAATGGTACAAGGAAATTTGCAGCTGGCTGAGTCTTGGATGGGAAGAGAAGGGGAAACAGTGCTACGGGAAATTTTTTTTCATCCTAGCTGGAAAACAAAGGAGATAATGGAATACAATAACCAATAATGCTTAATCAAATCAAAAGAACAGCAAGGTGATACATGGAAACCCAAACTTCTGCAGAACTGGATGACTTTTGCAACTATCCATCCCTGTCCAAATCATATTGCTAATTAAACTGCATGCATGGGCTAATAATGTGGTGCTCCTGTAAGAAAATGTGACCTATTCATGTGCATTTATGCATTACAGCACCAGGACATCAGTTCTGACAGCCCTCTGTGACCTTTTTTCTTTTCCTTTTTGCTTCCTCCCTGACAAGGCTATAATTCTTTTTGTACTAACTGTCTGTTGGTATTCTTATGAATTTGTCTGCCCTATTGGTTCATTACAACCTATGTGGCTTACCATGTGCTAGACATCAATAAAGCATGCTTGATCAAACCTGTGGAGGACCCCAGAGGACCCTCTGAAGTTTCATGAACGCTGATGTAGACTTTCATCTTCTACATTAATAATTTTTTAACTGAAGTTGGTTTTGTTTTCGTAGCAATACACCTGGAACCTTTCTATACTGTTGTGATTTTGCTTCAGGAGCAGTGGAGCTGGTAAAGGTAATTCATGCGCTTGCTTTAGAGAACCTTACAAGCCTGTAATTCAGGAGGCTGCCAGGAAGCCATCTTCATGAAAAAGAAAGTGATGGCTTTGACAACTTTTAACTGAAGTTTTCAATGTTCCAAAGAACAAAGTCATGCTGTATGCAGAGAGGAATGAATACCATCAGTGAGCTTGCTTCTCAGCTTGAGTAAGATACTGGACAGAATAGGCTTTTATATGAGATGTTTTACAATGCAGAATAATTGAAGAAAAAATGTTTCTTGAGTCACAGTAAACGTATTAACTACTACTGTTCTCTCTGTGCCTCTTTTCATCTTTTTCCTGACAGTCACATTCGTCCTACAATTCGGCCTGGTGTTCTGCCTTTGTTCATGATGTGTGTGATGATACTTTACCCTATCCTTTTCCAGATGAGATCCTGGATGTCATTCTCCTTGTCTTTGTGCTCTCTACTATTCATCCTGACAGGTAAATGAAGACTAAAGGGCAAAGCAAATGGGTTAAATCTCTTTTTTAACTGGAGGTTTTCAATAATAGCAAAAGAAGGTGATTAATCTTTGTTATTTAATAAGCTACAGCATATATAAGGTATTTTAAATTCTGTTTGCCATTTTCAGGCTTCAAGAGAAAAGGCTAATTATAATTAGTGAGTTTCCAGTCTCCATCAAAATACATGGGATATATTGTAACTAAGTACATCTCTATTAGAAGTGACAGATTCAAAAAGATGGCAAATTAAAAACACCAGACTGACAGTCTTCTAGATGGTAGTTGTTTTTAGTGATCAAAACCAAACATTCATGATTTAGCACCTTACAATATGTTGATATAGACTTCGATTGCCGATTTAGCCACATTCAAATGCTTACATGCAGCCCTTTTAAACTAAAATGCATCCATAATTTTGTAACTAGTTTGAATCAAGAACATTTGATCTAATTTTCACGTGTGGTGTTATGTTGAGTGCTGTTAGCCTTTGCTAATGCCTCTCGATGTCTATTGAACCAAATTTTATGACTATTAAGGTTGGCTGATTGTGCAAATGCCCTTTTTTAATGCAAAAAGAGTAGAAAAGGGCATCTAAGTTCAACTTCTTGACTCTAACTAGGTTATGTGAAGGGACATACATGCTGTTTGTGTGATAATACATTTACTACTTCAAGAATGTCATTAAAATGGGCTTGGCCTAGAGAACAGTATTTGCCTACATCTGAGAACTGTTTCCCTTCTACTAGTGAAATCTTTATACAGAAAACTCTCTACATAAAATCCTTCCCTGTATAGGATATTTTTCCTTTCTGTTTATTCAAAGATGAGCACGAGTCACACAAAGCCAGGGTCCAGGTTTCAAAAACAATTTTATCAGGAGACTTCAGATCTCTGTAACTCCATGGATGCTGCCAGAAAGAAATTGAACAACAGTGATTCATTCAGTCACTGTGCCTGTAGAAGCAGTAATCAAATTCTTCAGTTCTGTCACCATTTCTGTGGATCTTTTCCTATTAGTCTTTTAAGAATATATTTGAGGCTTTTGTGGTTTATTTTCTGTTTTATTTGTTTTCTTTTTTATTGTTTTTTTGTTGGGGGGTTGTCATTGTTGGTTTTGGTTTTCTGGTTTGGGTTTTTTTCCTCAGGGCCTGACAGGGTTGCTTTTGTGTATGTGTGTGTATACACACAAATATTTTCATGTAATTACCTGTATTGTGAGACCCACTTTCCAAAGATGCGTTAGTCATTACTGCCATCTCATAGAATTAAAATGACTGCATAAAGAAAAAGGTGATCCAGGTTCATCTTGCTCAGTATACATTTTTTCTGGAAACTTGGAAAGTGGGAAATGAGAAAGAAAACCAAGGGAATCATGATGCAGAACTTACGTACTTTGAAAAGATGGAAAGTACACGTGAGAGGGACACAATTATGTTCAGCAAATTGTTACTTAGCAATTTCTCTCGAGGCTGTTGTGCTTATTTTTGATAATTGCTACTCTTGTAGACAATTTTTAACACACTCAATTCTACTAGAAGGCAGAATTGGAAGTATTAAACTTCTAAAATTTGGTTGCAGAATTGGAAGTATTAAACTTTCTTCAAACTATATAATTAATGTCTTCTAATTCTGCTGGATAAAATTTCTCAAAGCACTTTCACTTTTTGTGCACATACACTCCTTTCTGTGTGTGCAGAACTTGTGTTTATATGGGGAAGGCTGTAATTCTGTGTGTAACTACTGTCCTGAATAGTCTCTTATTCTTAGGTGGTGCTGCCTTTTTGGTCTGTGGCAGCAAACTTGATTGCTTATGTTTGCAAACTTCACCAGCATCTCATCTATTCTCTAAGGATGCAAGGAGTTGTAAATAGGTTGGCTAAGCTACTGAAACCTGGAGGAATGTTGTTATTTCGAGACTACGGAAGATATGATACAACTCAACTTCGTTTTAAAAAAGGTAATTCCTGAATGGTTTTGTAGTTCACTGTTCATTTTAGCTCTTTCTGGAAAAAAAAAGTGACGTGTCCTTTTTTATTACTGCTCTAATTTCTTAGGTCATTGCTTGTCAGAAAATTTTTATGTAAGAGGAGATGGAACCAGAGTATATTTCTTTACCAAAGGTATGGAATGTTATTATTTCAGAGAAAGGGTTGAGTGTTTCTCAAGGTGATTTGGATTATGAAAACACATCTTAAAACATACATTTAAATAAGGTTTTATTGGCTTTTAAAACATTTCTCTGCTTTTAAAAAGCCCAAAGCTAACTGTTGTAAGAAAATAATTTCCTTTGTGTGCACACTTGTTGCATTTAGGGTCCTGTAAGGCTGTTTACAGATATCACTGGAAATTTCTCTAAGTATCCTGTGTGTAATTGTATGCTCAAATTTTATTATTTAAACATGCACATGATTTCTCTGTTAAAATTGAGTTAAACATGCTTAGAAGGAGAGTCTGTAGCTATATATGGCATAAAAGTCTGGATTGTCATTTGTCAAGGGAAATAGCTTTATCTTGATAATACGTGAACAGTGACCAAATGATGTGCATTTGTTTACTCAACTATGGCATCTTGAACCCTGTGAAGAAAGGGTATCTATGGATGCTGTGAGTAATAACTGATGTGGTTTGGGCCCCAGCATAACAATTTTTACTGCAGCATAAATCAAGAGCTGTGAAAATGAATTTCTAACAAAAGCCTTATTACGAGCAGTGTCCTTTAGCTTTCAAATTGCAAACCAGATTTACTTCCATCTTTGGCTGAACTACAGGTTGGTAATTACTACATTCTACAAATTACTTTTTTTTTTCTCTAATCACAATAATTCTTCATATGAAAAAATAGATGAGGTACAGAACATGTTCAACTTGGCTGGATTAACTGAAGTACAGAATTTAGTTGATCGGCGATTACAAGTAAACAGAAAGAAAAAAGTGAAAATGCAGCGAGTTTGGATACAAAGCAAATTCCAGAAGCCGTTGCTATCTCTGCATAATCCTGAAGAAACTACCAAAAGGCACCCTTGTAAATAATTGTACTCCAGAAATGCAGTACAGAATTGAACTTCAGAAACTAAAGCAAATTGAAGTATGTATATTTCCAGTAAATGTTGTGCTAGCCAGTGAAAAGTACCAAAAAGTTCAATAAATATATTGAACTGAAAACCTTTGTCTGACTTTCTTTTCTTAGTAAATATATATGTGTGAGAAAAATCGGGGGGGGAAAAAGGCCATTTCGGACTTTACATGCAATAATCTTTTCATAACTGTGACCAGGCATTATTTTACTCCCTTGAATATGAATAGTCAGTAAGTATAAATATATACCTCATTCCTGTTAAAATTCACCGTATGTAAAAAGCTTTAATCTGAAGAATAATTGTTGCAGAGATTTAGAGAAATAGAATATCTGTTCTCGCTATTGCTACAGGCTGCACTGTGTTAATTTCTGAGTCACATCCTTTCAAACCACCGTGTCTTAAAACTGTATTTCCTCTTTGGAGGGAAATTTCTTGGTGCGTAAATAATGAAGACAAAAATCTTTCTGACTTGCATGTAGCTATCATTTCACACTAACTGCATGTGATATGTATACATATCAGATTACTCAGTGATTTTTGTCCTCCACTGTGACTGATTTATTATGCTGAAGTCTCCACTTTTCATCTACATGCTCGTAAGGAACATGCCAAATTCAAGTACAATGCATTACATTTAAAGCACTTTAGGTTGTAAACTGAACATGTTTCATGTAGAAAAGAATTACCAAAATGTCAAAACAGTTCTGAAACCAAATAGTTAATATTGGATTGTTGTCTGGATAAATGCAATTATTTTTTTTTTATGATAAGTGAGATTTGCTAGAGGGAGGAGCAAAAACAGTAGTCCTGAGTGCATTTTATTAATATTGTTATGGGGTAATATAATCACACTAGAATGGTAATCTACCATTGAGATATTTTTGTTGTTCACAAAAATAAGTTACTTTCTTAGGGGTTGTTTATGACAAAGAAAAACACAATGTTTTTTATTGACCAGGTGGGGATACAGTAAAGGACAGGACTACATTAGTACTTCAAATTATTTTAAGAAGAAAACTGATCTGCAAGCAATGTTTTCAAATGTAGAACATGATCCTGAGGCTGTTGAGCTCGTATTTAAAGATACCACTATGCCACTTCACTATTTAAATGTAATTTTAAATCAGTTTGCCACAAGGAGGAGAGAACAAAAAACAGATGAATGAATAAAATAAATCTCTTACTTAAACAAGGGTATGGGATGCATGTAATCTATAATATATACTTTTGAGTGCCATTAATACTGTGACACTCAAAATCTCTTTTGTTGCATTTTTAGTCTGAAGAGTAAACACGTCACAGCTGACAGCCCAACCCGCTCTTTTTGCAATTTGGTAGTTGCTGAGGAGGACTGATGGTCTTCTAGGTAGAAAACCCTAAATTTTCTAAATGGGGATGCCAAGTGGCTTCATCCCCTTTAACCCAGATGTGTTTCAAGAATGAGGTGCAGTAAGGGGTCTGATCCTGGATTTTTGATATATTTGAAACTCCCATTAGAGCAGAATACTGTTTTATTAATTAAGAGGCTTAGGAAGTTTTGATTAGCAATGGCATTATTGTAACCTGCAATAAAACTCTTGTGGTATAAATCAAAGGTTAAAACATAGCTGTGTTTCTTAAAGCCCTAAGAGCTTGTAGCACCCTCAAGGAATATGCAAATAAATATCTTAGATATATCTATATCTATATATGTCTCTATATCTATATATCTGTATAAATATATCTCATACATACATAGCTCTTAGCTAGTACAAATCATTTTCACTTGTAGAATTTTCCAGGTGAGTGATAATGATAAGTTCTTGAGCATCATGCAGTCTTATTCATGTGTGTGATGTAAATTTTCCATTTGTAGACGTTAATGTAATGTTTGGTTTGGCACTCACGAGGATATATTGATTCTGGCAAGATTTTAATATGCTATGTTGTTAGTTAGACAAAAGTGTGACATCACAAAAAAACAAACCCTGAATTTTGAATGGCCTTAAGCAAAATCAGCTGTTTTCTTCCACAATTTGCAGTGTAAGTATTGGATACCTCTTTTAGAATAATGGTGCCTGATTTGGAAGTAATAAGATCAGCTACTATTTTAAGTGTAAAATATCCACTGTCTGAAGTTTTAAGATTCACAGAAGGGGATATGGAAAAAGGCATTATTCCCAGTAAGAACTTCTGAATCTGAGTAGCACTTTCTGTATTTTGGCTTTATGACATTTCAGTTTTCAAAAAGATTAATCAAAAACATATTTTTAAAACACTTCCAAGTTATCTGTACTAAGCAAGGACTACAGAAATTAAAGAAGAAAGAGATGTAGACATCTATGTAGGAAAGGCAGTTTAAAACAGCTGATTGTTAATTAATTTCTGGAGGAAAGAGAAAACTAGTTTATTGATATAGAAAAATGCATTTAAGTTTCACTTCTGACATATGAAGTTGGTTTTTTAATCAGATATGTACCTAAGATTAATTTATACATATTCTATAAATACTAAACATTTTAATTTGTAATTGTAAATTTTCTTTAATTTTTTTGTGGAGTTTTTTTTTTGTTGTTCCAAGCATGGCTTCCTAATGGCAATTAGAGAAAGGTAATCTTGCTAGAACTGAGCTTTGGCTTCATTGGCTTTGGCTTGCTTTATGAATACTGTGGGTTTTTCACCCAGATGTACATGGTACTTACTAGTTTAGACCTTGCTCAGTTCTTAAGCAATTGTGAGGAAGTTAAAGAGTAAAGAAAGTGACCTACTTTTTTTTTCCTGCACTAATTTTGAAGTGTCTAGTCCATAGCAATTGGCTCTTACAAAAAAATGTTTTTTCTTACCAAAACCAAGACAGGTGCTTGTGCCATACTCACAAATTCACCAAATCTGAAGAGGACAGCCAAATGCAGGCATGATGAGAAAACTCATCATGCTGAGTAGAACTCTAGGAACACTAGGAAAAAGTTTATTGTCTTGGAAACTGCACAGATAATCTCCTGATTTTGCTAGTTAATAATGACTAAAAATTTACAGCAAACAATCCCAGAATTTGTAGTAAACAACGGTGGAAATCACTTAACAAATTTTGCTACTTCATTCCTGTTTGTATTGTGAACTTCACTGACAGTTCCAGTGTGCTCTTTGATCTGTTGACATATGGTTTGCTTCCTCTTTTTCCTATGCGTAGTGGACAACTAAGCAGTTTTTTCAGGACGTATACGCGAACATTTGCAGTAAAGTTGGCTGGATGAGTTATTGTTAGAATTGAAAAAAGGGAGTTTTATTTCTTTCTGTACAGATTGCCTTTTTTTTTTTTTATGTGAATGCAATGAATTGTATAGATGCTGAATTATATATAGTGGTGGTGGCTCTATTTTTTAATCATTTTAAGTTAAGTGTCAGAGAATCATAGAATGATTTGGATTGGAAGGAACCTTAAAGATGATCTAGTTCCAACCCCTCTGTTGCAGGGAGGGGCACTTTCCACTGGACCAGGTTGCTCAAAGTCCCATCCAACCTGTCCTTGAATATGGCTATGATGTCTATGTAAATAGTTCATATATAAACCATTTCTCCATAGAGCATCTTCGTAATGGGTGGTTGAACAACCTTGGAAATAAAACACAGATACATGTTGCAAAAAAATCTAACACTGCTATTGTTAATAACACAGTTCACTTTGCCTTTCAGTATATGTGAACTTCCCTCCATGTTTGGAACAAGGATTGGACACGAGGGTTTTTTACATCAGTTATGTGCCAGTTCCCCTTCTCTTAAGAATCATCCAGAATTTGGACAAGTGTAAGTCTCCCATATGCAGTTGCACTTTGTATGTAGTCAGTAAGATCTGCCTGGGTTGCCATGGGCGTCTTAGGAGGTTCTTCATTTTGCCTGTGCTGCCTGGCATACAGGTCATGCCTGGACTGGGCTTTGAGCTGAGAAGGAAACTTCTCTGTTGAGAGACCATCCTTTACCTTTTGCTAGTACCAAGCAACTAAAAGGAGAACTTGCCTAATTTGAAAGCAAGAGCCATACATGCAAGAGGGGAGAAAGATGAAGATGCAGCTCAAAGGCAGGTAAGAGAGGGAGTGAGTCTTTCCTCTGGGAAAGGTGAGAAGGAATCTTGGATAGACTGACCAAAAAAAATGAGATGCAGAATAGGGAACTGTGGAATAGGACATTGTGGGCACTGTTTATGGAGATTTGTAGCAGGATACAGTGTGGCAGTGTGAGGATCTTGGGCCTAGATGACATAATGGAGGTGAGAAGAGAAAGGGGAGTATCTGTCAAAAAAATAGGGTGAAATTTGAGCAAGCAAAGCAAACAGTATAAGGACTGGAGGTAGAAAGACCTATCTTCAAAGTTTTTACTCTCCCAAGTGGTAATGTATTTTCAGATTTTAGCAGAATATTACAGGTGTTCTCTTCCATCCATATGTGCACAATGCATTTCAATAAATTAAAAAGATGGAATGTTTCATTTGTGTAGTTCGTCTGTGCTATGCACACATTTTCAACAGTGCAGGCAAGTGTGTGATACACCTGCTTTTGCTTTCTCCTTAGGGAACAATGTTTTTACCTTCTTTCAAGTAGAACCCTATAGTGACAGAAGCTGCATTCCTAACCTCCTGGGAAGCAAATACCAGAAGTGTGTATCCTGATTGTGTGCAATCAAGGTAGAACAATTAAATTTACTCCGTGTGTTCTGATGATGTCCCATTTAAATCAAGACAATATCTGCAGATTATCACCGCGAAGAGCCTCCCAATATCAGTTCCTGTTATATTTGCATCTGTTCAACAGAACTTAAAAAGAATTTATATAAACTAGAAATAAAACTTAAAGGTAAATAGCAGAATAGGCTTCATCTGGGAGCACAGCAATTTAGAGATAGAATATGTTTTGTTATTTTAAAACACGGTTGCAGAGGAGCACTTAACCAAGAGGCTGAACATTTCACTTATTTGAGGTATAATCTATGTCAAGAATATTAAAGCTAATATCTGTGTTTTGAAGCTTTGTATACTTAATGTTAGCTAAAGATATCTTGTCAGCTGTTGCTGTGAAAAAGGAGTTAGCAACAAGATACTCTCATTTTCAGAGGGTATTTTATTGATCAAGTTGCTACAATTTTGAAGGGAACTCAAAAGGTTAAGGAAGCAAGTGAATTAACTTAATAAGGCTAAAACCCACAGATGACATATACTATTTGATAAATAATTAGATTAAGAATAATCTAGGCATTCATGTGTTTTGATACTAAATGAAATTTTAAGTTCATTAAAAAAACAGACTTGGTATATACTGCTAGTTATAAAAACAACCAAAATGTTACATTTTTAAAGTATGATGTAAAAATAGAATGCTCTATAGCTACTGCATAAATCCAGTGTATAGTCTTCTCTGTAGTGTGTCCTGTTCAGGGAGAAGAAAAAGATGCAGTAAAAATAGATAGTGAAATTTTCTCATGTCACTAGGAATTTTCATATGAAGACAGTTTTGGGAATTCAATGATAGTCAATGTGAGAATGGCATATAATGTTATGTTTTAGTATTTAGAAGGTCTAATTTATACCTTTACATGATACAGAAAACAAAATAAATTAGTCAAGTTGGCAGGCAACAAACCTTCATTGTATGTATTTATCATCATGCCCTATAAAAACAAGGAATCACAATGTTCACGAGGCTAAAGATTGGTGAGTTACCAAAAACTGGTTGTATTAGATTTTCCATTTTCATTTTTACATGTGTGAATGGGAAATTTTGCGTATTTACTGTTCAAGATTTTTAAATGCTTCCAATTAAGAAAACAAAGAAGTAGCAATCCTAAAACCTTTTTCATTACCTTTTCTGATATCCTAATATTGCTCAACAGTAGAGCTGAAGAATACACCTGAATACAGAATGGGCTTAGTAGACACAATTACCAAATTAAGAAAAGATAGAGGGGGAAAAGGTAGATAAATAGAGAACATAGTAATTGGCATGACAACATGTAATCCTGTAGCAGTCATACAGCACTTAGTATTTTATATGGAATGACAAATTCAGTACAGTTCCTGAGAGAGCAGGAGAGAGACAGCAGTTTTGCCACACTTCCCTGTCAGTCCCAACCATAAACTGGCATGTGGACAGGCCAAAAGCCAAAGAAGGAAAGTATTTGGGTTGCTATAAGAGTTACAATTGATTAATTGTGCTTAGTTGAGACTGGCTGTTTTGGAAGGTTTCATTGACAAGCCAGTACTAATTTTTTCTTTCTTTAGTGTCAGGCACACTCTAGCCTCCATTTCCTTCTGATATAACAAGTGCTTTTTAAATGGAGGAGTGCATCTTTGAACTTGAATAAAAGGGTCGTTGAGCAGAGTAGGATTTAGCAGATGGGCTTAGAGAATCCAAACCTACCACTAGTGTTTTATTTTGCACTAGGAAAGGCTTTGCCATTTTAAATGGCTCTGTTTGCTACATTCCCTACTAAGCACAGCAGTCAGATGTTGTTCTGAGGAATCGGGCAGCTTCGCTTCCAATGACATTGATTACACTCAACAGTGAGAGCATGAGAAGGAGTAGTGGGTGGAGAAGTGAAAAGGCAGTGTGAGGCATTTCAAGGAGGAGATTTGCGCTCTAGCACTTGCATGTGGGTGACAATCCCCCAGAGAAACAATTTTTACTCTGAAGTGGAACAGAGTTGAATCTTCTGTGCTCACTTCAGGTTTAATCTCCATCCCTGCAAACTGCCACTGCAGCCTGTATTAAATGTGCGTTTACTTAAAATGAAAAGAAAATAACAGCAGCGAGAAGCTGCATCTTTAGCATGGAGCTGAGATTTCCCAGAGAGAGATGCTGGCATGTTAATCCCTGGCATAAATGGGTGCAATTCTCAATGACAATGCTAAGCCTGTTTACACATGGGCTGAGCTGAACCCAAGCATGACATACAATGCAGTTCAAAATAATTCATTTAATCCTTTTGAATTTTTGCGATCAAACAACTAGAGACGTTTGTGTTAAGAAAAGATGATAGGAAAAAGCTGTCATTGTCACTGACCATGACTTTCTCTGACATACAAATTATGACAGTTATTATCCTATTTTAGATAAAAATGTCTTATTTTTATTGAAGAGTGAATATTAGTGAATTGAATAAATTCTCAGTGATAGTTACCAAACTGAAATAAGATCTGCTTTTTAAATCAGAAACAATCTGAGCTAGCTTATACAAAGGAAGAAAAACAAAACCATCCTGGCAGTAAGCCTACATTTTATTTTACCAAAGTTTATGAGGAATGAATATAATCAACAAGAACCTTGGGTTTAGTTTCTTTTTCTTTTACGTGTACTTATTTTAATAGCAAAAGAAAGCAGATGGAAAAGGAAGCTGCATGGTACACAGTCAACAAAACATGCAAGTATTATTATATCACTTAAGATATTTAACAAGCTACTAAACCACACTCTTCTTCTTGCATCAATTGCCTGGAGGCAGAGAATCAGAAACAGTAAATATTTATTTTACTTGGAAACTATGTTAGTAAAAGGCCTCAGGGTTTAATCTGGAAGAAAAAAAAATCTTTGAATCTTTGACCCAAATTTCCAATGTCATTTATGTCAGTTAAAGTCCAGAAGACTCCTGAAGTTTATAGAGCTTTTTTAAGATACTGACTAGTTGCTCACAATTGGAATCCAAATTAATGGTGCCTGCTTTGATTTTGGTTGGAGTAGAGTTAATTTTCTTCACAGGGGCTGGTATGGTGCTGTTTTAGATTTGTGCTAAAAACAGTTTGGTTATATAGAGATGTTTTTGCTGTTGCTGCACTTGAACAGTATCAAGGTCTTTTCTGCTTCTTCTACTGCTTCACCAGCGAGAAGGCTGGGCTGGGGTTGCACAAGGATATAGGAGGGGACACAGCACAGCTGACACCAGCTGACCAAAGGGATGTTACAAACCACATAGTGTCATGCTCAGCGTGTAAATCTGGGGGAAACAGGAGGGTGGAGGGGACATTTGGAGTTACAGTGTTTGTCTTCCCAAGTCACCATTGTGTGTGGTGGAGCCCTGGCTGTCCTGGAGATGGCTGAGCACCTGCTGTCTCATGGGAGGTGGTGAATGAATTCATTCTTTAGCTTTGCTTGCATGCACAGCTTTTGCTTTACCTATTGAACTGTCCTTGTTTCAACCCATGACTTCTCTTGCTTTTACCCTCATGACTCCTCCACTCCACCAATGAAGTGAGCAAACAGCTTGGTGGTGCTTAATTGCTGTCTGGGGTTAATCCATGACAGGGCCTAATACTACCTATAAGGATAAAATTGCAAACACTGAGGTACAAAAATACTTTGTTTGTTACTCTTACTTTGTTTAAGGGCTGAAATTTGGTTTGCTTACATATGTGATTATATTTTTGTGTAGGATATTCAGAATTTTTTTGTCCTACAAAATTCTGTAGTGGATAATAAGTTTTATGAAACTTAATAACCAACCAGATAAGCTTGATTGACTAAGATTTGTAATAAAATCCTTAAGACATGTTTGTATTTGTTGTTTTTCTCGCAATTACTTGAGAAAGTTTTTGTGAGAAAGTATGTCTATTCTTAAAAGACCAAAATAACCAAAATAATTTTTGAAGTCCAAAATAACAAAGTTTGAGAAGATAGGAAAAAAAAGGAGGGTGGGGATGGCTTTTTTTAATGCATTTTCCGAATGTGAAAATGCATATTTATGTTTTCCTATGTTTTTACATTTCACAGACATTATGTTATTTCATTACCAAAAGATTTTGCACAATGGTATGTGATTCTAAGGAAATACCAGTAAAGCAATATAATCTAAGTTTTTATTATGAGCACTATGATCTAAACTTATATTATGCTTTGGATTTCCATTTTTTCCCAATTGTTCATTTTCCTTTTTCTAAATTAGTCAATCAGATTAAAAAAGAAAGCAAACATAACCCTCTTTGGAAGTCACAGATAGCTGAAGGTAATGCAGGCAAATATTAGCTAAGTGTTTTTTCCAGTGGACTTTTCTTTCCTTTATGAGATCAAGAATACAGCAGTCTTATCTGGTGTGTTACCAGCAATTTTTTTTTGGTAGAGGTATACTATATATATGCATGCGATACTTTATATCATTTTTATATTCTTTTTTCCAGCTACACTACCTTCTGATTTACCTTAATAAAGCTTTTGGAGACTCTCAAGTGGAGTGTAGGTAAGTATTACTTAGATATTTTAAGTATACATTATGTAAGTATTACTGGTTGTATTATAAGGTGAATAAATAAAAAGTTTAACATAAGCATGCATGTGTATCCAGGTGTAACTACATGAACAATGACAATTTCAGGCCTTTTGGTTGTCATGCCCAGCTTGTTTGGTGAGATCAGCAATGAACATGCAAACTTTCCCCAGGATAGCCTAGAGCAACCTTTTCTATCTCTCTGAGAGTTTCAGTACTCCCTCTTTTAAAAACAAAACAAAGCAAAACCACAACAAAACAATTATTGCCAAAGATAAGCCCAATAGGCTTAGATTATATATGTACATACATGTACGTATGTGTATGTGTGTGTGTAAAAATAGAATGAGAACATAGAGAACATCAGCGGGCTGAGAGGTAGAGAAATGGAAATTGGCTGGCATCCTAATAAAGAAAGGTCCAGGCATGAGAAAAAAGCAATTCTTTAAATAGGCATTTAACACAAGGTAAGAAGAAAGGTTGTTTGCTTAGAAGTTTTTCCTTTAACAAACAGTTGTATGGAATGAGTAGTAAAAGAAAAGTTAATAAAGATCTTTCTGTTCTTAATCTGGAAAGGTATACAAGCCATAACTTTCACGTTTGGACTTTTAAAGCATTTTTATACAAGGGGCCTGCTGGGGATCCACATTCTTCTGCAGTCATTATGGATGCTGAGTCATCAGGAAAGCTGGCCATTTGGTTTTTTGTTTCTAAATATAGAAGTGGACATTTAAAGCCCTAATCTGCTAACAATGGACACTCGTATGCAGTATTGGTGACATGAATGATTTCATTCTTAATAGGCTTATATCAAAACAAATGCTGTGCTTGTATGACACATACCCCTGAAGAGCTATGGTTTCTATGACAAGAAAAAATAACTAAAATTTTAAAATTATTTAAAGAAATATAGAAGAGCAACAAGTTTCAGTCTTCCATAGGTATCTGAACCCTCTCATGGTAGCTTGTGTATCTTTGCTATATGCAGAGGAGGTGGAACAAGTAGACTTCAGGGGAGGGAACATAAGAGCAACCTTAATTAAGGAAGCAAGCTTAGATTAAGCCTTAGAAGGGGTGAATTTTGACTCTTTGATTGGGTTGTGGCCATTGTATTCAGGGAATAAGGAATTTGTGGGAGTCTGCCTGGAAATTGTCAGTTTGATAATAATATTATTGAATAATATTATCAGACATTTATCCTAACATCCCCTTTGCGGCTGGTGTACTATACTAACATTCAGTACATAGATTGCTATGGGGTTTTATTATTTCTGATGAAGTTCTACACACCTGATTTGTGTGGAAACTTTGCTAAAGTAGGACCTTTGACATTCAAAACGCTGTGTCAGAATCAGAATTAAAACAGGCATTTTCACTTGCACTTTAGATAAATTTGTATAATTCAGTATTTCACAGTAGGAGCTCATTCTTAATAAAGCAAGGTTTTACATTAGTGGTTCAGTGTTTTATTTTGACAGCATTCTCTGCCTTCTGCATAGATCCTAGCTGAAGAGATGCTTGCTGAGTGCTTTGCCACTTGAAAAGGTGGGGCAGGGAGGGAGAAATCCTGCCTGGTCAGCAATAATATCAGTTTGGCTAAGCACGTGCACTGCGGCAGCGGCATCACACCTCTGGCAGGGCAGACTTCAGCCAGTGACTCACCGTGGCTCTCTGCTCAAATCTGCTGCTGCAGCACAGGTGCCATCTCCCCATGCAGCTGCCAAGGTCTTCCAGGAAAGTGAGTCCTCAAACAAGCTGTGAGGTCCCATGGATATTGTTCTGGCAGGCTAGGTATGGCCCAGGGGCACTCCAGTGCCTGGCTGTGCTTTGAGTGAAGCACGTGCTTCATTATTTAGATTGCTTACAGTCCAACTGGACAAAATTCCTTGTAACTCTAAATTAAGGAAAGACCATCTACTAAGTGGATGGCAGCAGAGGAAAGGCTGTTTTGAGGAAAAATAGTTTTTTAATTTAAACTTTGTGTCAAACCTTCATCCTGAGTATACACAGTATGTTTCAAGAGCTATTTTTGTAGGTGAAATAGCTGGGAACAGAACTCTTTAACAGAATGTAAAAAACCTGTAGCTATGTTAAGTGACAAAGCTCTGGCCATTGCATCCAACATGCAGTGCTTTTGTACAGTGTCAGTTCATGTGCAGCTGATTCATCAGTCAAAAAACAGCCGTTACCTTACTATAAGATGTGAGCTTCAAAATGAGGCTATGCCCTCATTTTCTGTGAGAACTTAAAACAGGCAAAGTTTGAGGTTTTAAAAGACAGTTGGCCATGTGTGACTTACAAAGCCACTACAAATTAGGAACTCATTAAATCTTGAAAATATTTGAATTTTATCAGTTTCCTTCCAGCTGGTGTAAGACTGAGATGATTTTACAACAAAAGGGGGTTTCTTGACAATATTATAGCAGCATGATGAGAAGAATCTTTTTTTGATTGAACTAGGGCAGAGGACTCTTCTGACATTTGTGCTAAAAGGTCTGGCTCTAGCCATAAACATCTTGTCTGTTACTCTCATGGAGTTTCTCAGCAGCATGTAGGTGGACTCAAGGTCTCTGGGCCCCAGAAGATAAATGCCTAATATGTGACCTACAAGTGTATTTCTGCTGTCTGTGGTAGATAGAAAGAAAACAAGAAAGTTCTGGTTTATTCCACTAGTAGAAAAATCAGTAAATGTTCATTAGCCAGCCCATTTCCTAATGTTCTTTGTAGAAGACTGGATCCTTCTTTCATCTATGCATGGTATGCTGAAGGTATTCCATTGGGACTTTATTACTAGTTTCTATTATAATTATCTTTATTTTGGGTGCTGTCTTCGCACAAGGCTGAAAACCGTGATACATCTCTTTTTCTTAATTCAACTCTTTACTGTAATTTATCTATTTTCTACCTACAACATTCCAAATACTAGTTATTTCATGTGTTCTACCATTAATATATAATGGTGAGGCCTTGATACAATTGAAAAAATACAGAATACAGCTGAGATGAGACAGATATATGGAATTATTGATTGTCTAAAATATAGCCACAATTCAACTAAAACTCTTAACATTGTGTGACCATTGTTTGAACCTTATGTGAAAAAAAACAACCTATGGAAAATGCAAAATATTTACTGTGTTCACAAAACTGCTAGTGCTTCTTTTTCCAGTTTCACTCATCCCTGTTAATTCTGACAATGCTGCCACATGACTTGTGGTGAAATTAAACTCCCATAAAAAATGCAAGTTTGGGGTATAAAATATACTTGTGAATTTCTCTAGTGAATGTGCCTTGTCACAGAGGGCCCATAGCAGCTTACTGATCAGTGACTATTATTAAGCACCAATAAAGTCCCTCTTGTGAGAACACCTCTATTATGACACATAATATAATATGACGTGTTTTCTTTCATGTGATTCCTAGGATGACTCTGTCTCAAATTTGATACAACAAATATTGTTCTGACCCTCAGGAACCAAGAGAAAATTTTGCCACAGACTTCACTTAAGATCTCATCATAAAGAAATATCATAGTCAGACCTAGAACTACTGTGCATACCTTTTCAGGGATCTGTTGACACTTTGGTGAGTGTAATATCAGGAGTTGTTGGGCTACATTTTCTGGGACTTTCTTGATATTTGTGGTTTTATGCTTCCAGATAGGAAAATGTAGACTCTTTTGGCAAAATGAAAAAGAAAGAAAAAATGCTGCAGTTTGAGTATATCTGTACATTGCTGTGTGTTCAGACCTGCTTTTAAAATTAGTTTTTAAGTTTTTATAAGAAATGCTTTAATAAAATACTAATATGAAATGTTCTGCTCAGCAGTCACAGAAAAGAAGCAGTCCATAGTCTGTATCTGCTCAGTACAGAAAAGACCTGTAACAGAAGCAGCAGAGTGACTTAATATGAAGAATTTTGAAAAAGGAAACTAAGCTATACTGCATTCTCATTTATTAGACAGGGAGAGGGAACTGAAGAGTAACCTTTAAGGAACTCAAATTGCACCTGAATAATTTGCATTTAGAAAGGATGTTCCTTTCATGTTCAATTGGTTTATTGAATCCATACTAGATTTCTGTAAATGCTACACAGGTTTTGCATCTCCAGTATTTTGCCTAAATGAAAGACTAACCCTTGGAATCTGGCTTGGCTATATTACATTTATGTTTAGTCTAATAGAGGTGAAGAAAGTCATTGAACTGAATGGCACAAATTCTCTTGGTCCTTTGGAAGCAACTTAACAACAATCTCACTTGGATGTTCAGTTTGACAGGAATTTAACATCATTCCTATACATAGGAACATCCTTCTACTTGAAACAGCCTTCACAAATTCATGTTTCAGTAATTTACAAGGGCAGAGTGTGGTGCTGAAGGAGGAAAAGCTGAATATACTTTTCATTCCTGTGAGACATTAAAAAGAAGGCACATGCTTTGAATGGTGAGCAAGTCTGCCTTCATTTTGATTCTACTAGTCTGCCATAAAGAAACTTCAAACAATGCTTATTTTACTGAACGAAGATATTTTGAAAATTATTGTCTTAAGGAGCTGTGGGGTTGGTATGAATGTGGACAGAGATAATTTTGTTCCTTTAGTGTACAGTGTCTGTTGACAGTAAATTCTTCTTGCAGACAGTGGTTATAAGAAGTTTCACCTTGAGGGTTACACTAAATACTGTATTAGAAGTATAAGAGAAATCTTGCTTTGTATGTGGGACTTCTTAAAAATACACCTATTTCAGTCTCCTTCTGTTTCAGCCTTTGTGTGTAGATCTCCCAGGTATCTTGTACAGTCCTTGTGGACAAGATAGTATTTAAGAAGGTGCATGAGACTTGTAATATTTTGGAATTTATTCATGATTTTTATGCAAAAGCAAAATCATATTGAAATCAGACAGGAATCTAATTTGTGAATTAGACTCAGGAAGTGCTTTGTGGAAAAATACCCAAATTAGTAATAGGGAATAGATATTTTATATTCCATTTAATACACTCAGCATTAGACACATGAGATTGTAAGTAGTGCTTTTGAGTTTATTTCCAGCAGTAAGTACTTGTTTGTGTTAAGGCAGGATGATAGTTTGGTTCTCATCCTGAAAAGCAGGAAAAAGCAAATGTCTTTGTGGACTCTGCACTCACACTGTGCAGAGGGAACTTAGCAATAACAGTACAATTCTCTTTCAGCTGGAGTCTGGAATGTCGTGAGTTATTCTGAATGTGCGTTAGCCTCAGTTATTGGCACCCTGGTCCCAAGATGGAATTTTTTCTTCCACTCCTCTGCAGTATTCCTTGTCAAAAAGGCTACTCTTACCCTTTACCACGTAACAGTAGAAGGGTTAGAGTTTTGAATGACAGTACTGAAAAGTGAAAGCTTCTATAAATGAGGAATCAGAATGTTTTTCAAAAAAATCCCTATGTAATCTTTGCTTTCATTTTGTTGAATCCCGTGACAAGAAACTATCCAGTAAACATTTTACTATTGCTAAACGTCAGGACTAAATTACAAGAGCCATGGGTAAGATAACCACCACAAAAAAGGTTGACTAAAGCCATATATAAAGAAAGGCTTCTCAGACAACCTGGATATTTAGTACATGTCCCATCAGCAAAAAAAGGTGGCTGTAATCATCGAGTTCAGAACAGCTGCTTAACTGTAGTTGGTTATGAACCTGTCTAAGAAGTTGTCCCACCCTGGTGAATAATCATCTCATCTCATTAATTCTTAACTCATTGCTTGCTCATGGTTGGGTTGCAGTGAGTGGGATATGGTAACATGTACAGCAGGAAGTTTGGCACTGAAGACTTGCAGCTAAGACAGAAGAATGCTGTGTATTCTCAGAGATGGAAGATACAGCTCATCTGTCTTCTGTTCTTTGCTCTATTCAAAGAATAATAAATTGGTGTCAGTATTCTGCTCTATTTTCTCTCAGTACTCCTAGAATGAGATTTGAAGTACTTAAGAGATCTACTAAAACTCAGAAAAAAAAAAACGTAGCTCATCTAGATCAATGGATCTTTCTGCAGTAAGAGCAAAGCTTGACCATGACAGTGTTTTCTTTGGAAATAGTTCACCTCAGTCTCAGAAACTACAGATAAGGAACATAAGTATCCATATTTGTGTGCATGCATGTATGTATGTAAACCAAAAGAAAAATTCCAAAACAAAATAAGTTGACTTGCTTCTTCCCAGCTCCACACAGAATTGTACAACTACATAGATAGCAGTTGTGTTCTTTGTACATGCCTGAGGTGTGGTCAGGAATCAATACAAAAATACATTAAAAATAGAATGGAAAAAAGAAATTAATGTGCAGAAATGTCTTGCTGCTATTTTGTTTGCCTCTAAATGTTGCTGTAAATAAATGAGTATGTGCAATTGGCCATGGATTATCCTTTATACATGAGAATCTAAAAACTCAATTTGGAACAAGTTTTACAGCATACTTCATAACTTCTTTGGATTTTAAAAAACTTTTTAATAACTTGGCATATGAATTTATGAGTGTACTGTGGTACTGTCATCAAAAAGAAGATCAAAATAGTGAGAGAATAAGTGAAAAGGAGATAGAACTGGCACAAAATCTGTATGGAACAAAGAAGTTACCTTTATTATTCAAAGTACAGCTCCCGTTGGGAACTTGTGTAGGTATCACATGAATCATGATGGAATAGGTCCTCTAATGAAGGACCATTATGATGGGAAGCAGGTAGTCTCCATCTGAAATGAAAAGCTAGGCACAATTATACTGGTTGTTAGTGTGCAAGCAGCTAAAGGAGCCCTGAGTGTTATTAGGCACTTACCTTTACTACCTGAAGTGGAATTGTCTGATAGGAAAACTGGGTGGGACTTTCTGTGGAAAAAAATGCAAATTGTGTACAAAGTTGTCTATATAAAGTCTTAAGACTTGATTTTAGTGGTTTAAGGTTAAGTTTTCTTGGTCATGAAAGAAGTATTTTGGCTCTTCCTGAGGTCTGTAAGCTTTATTAAGCACATGCATGACAAGTAATCTGATAGCAAACTGTCTTCTTTGCCTCCCTAGACTCTGAAATGTTGACTGAATCCCTTCATCTGAGACAGGCATTACTTTCACTGTTGTTTCTATGACAGATGAGTATGAATGGTGAATCCATCTTTGGAAGGCAGAAGATGAGATGCATTGTCTTTTAGTGGTCAAGTCTGATAGTCATCCTTTTTTATGTGTCAGTATTGAGTCTTTTATAAGATTTTTCAAAGTGAGAATAAGTTTTCCTGAGAGAGAAAGATAAGAAATAAAGGATTAGTAACTCCTACTGTGAAATTCTAGCTCTATTTCTAATGCTAGATTAATAGGTAGAATTTGTGATCCTAAAGGCCTATGATTCTAATGAGAGATTTGCTCCTGACTTCAGGATGAACAGTTTTACTCCTATGGTGCAGCTGGGCTTTTCTAGGAAAGCTAATGTATAAAATACAGCCTCTGCCAGCACATCATGAATGCAACATGATGGGAAAAAGATAACATTGAAAGACATCCATAGCCAATAATATCTGCTGTGAGCATCCTGTCAATCAGTGTATTAATGTTAGTCATCAGCTTGATTAATGACATGGAAACACTCACTCTTTCTTTGAATAGTGTCTGAGTGCCTCCTGCCAGAGCAATGGAGATCACCTTCTGCTGAGCTTATACATATATGCAGGGATGGAGCCATTATGGGTACTTCAGTGCATTGTGTAATAGCCTTTTCCAAATGAAGGGGTCTCTGAGACATCATTCAGTTTATACCTGCCTGTGTTTGTTTGCACATGTAAAATCACCTGACTCTGAGACAAAGGGCTGCCTTGTAGCTTTAAGATCAGCAGCAGCTGTAGTCTGTGTTAGGGAATTTTTCTGTCACTATGAAAGAGAAAACAAGACTCATACTAAAGATGGTCCCAGAATTTCTTTGCAATGATCCTCCCTGAGAAACTTGAAGTTTCTTGATTGCAAATGGGAAAACACTTGAATAAATGTGTGTGCATGGTAGAGAGAACTTGAGAAGACAAGAAAAGGATTTCATTGAATAATTTCCAAAAAGTAAAGTGAAAAATAATTATTTATATCAAACCAGAAGGAAACAGAACAGTAGTATGAGGGGAAAGAGTCCTTTTGCTGTCTAAAAGTATTGGCAGTTTTACTCAAGACTGGGCAAAGTTCTGCATTGTGGTATTAGGTGTCAACATCATGAGATACTTAGCTTGTCACAGTGAGACCACTTCATTGCCTCATTTCATGCTAGTGTGTTTCAGGCTGTTTATTCTATGTGCAATAGATTAAATTTTCCTATTTCGACAGGGAATATCTTTAGCAGTATGCTCTGAAATGCCTTAGGGATTCAAACTGTCCCTTAATCAATGCTGCAGACGATGCAGTTTTGATTTTTTTTCCTCTAGTATAAGAACTATGACACTAGATTCATCCTGGCATACATCTGTCAGACCTGACTGAAAGCATTCAGTTAGAGCCACTTCATTACCAGCACAGGGCCAACAAATAGGGGACAATCTGAAAAACAGGGATTGAATATAGCATAGATGAGAAATATATCTCAAAATAAGGTCATAATGGAGGATATATATTGCACAGCAACAGAACATCCTCAAAACATGCTACAGTATCTGCATACTGGTACTGACTTTTACAAATATGCAGCAAATATGAATTGTTTGTGAAATGAACAGCTATGGGTCAAGATGTAACATAACAGAAAAACCAACTTTGCAAATATAAATATTTGTGATTAGTGGACAGTAAATGCTTCCTACTAAAATTGGCAAGAATTATGAACCCAACCCCCTTAGTACGTATTGGAGAATTAGAAGGCTAATGAGAAAGCAAAAAAACCTCCTCTGCCTTCTAGAAAAATCAGCAAAGCTAAACCATAATGAAGAATACTCCAGTGTATTGAGAGCTACTGGGCTTTAGATCCACCACTAAAATTCTCCAGTGCTTGATACTGAACCAAGAAAAGAAAAACACAAAATGAAAAATCCTGCATTGGCTGAAGGACACGCAGAATTCTTTCCCATCTGTATTTTTTGTGATTGTTAATACTTGTCTGAAACGGCGCTGGACTGCCATACAGCAAATTGCAAGCAGGAGATTAATGTGTCTGGTTTGATCTTCCAGCTTCTTTGATAAGATGCAGGTAAGAGTTAATGTCATCTCGACATATTGTGGCATGTTTAACATCTGCTATTCCTTTCTGGGTTTGTTTGCAGTTTCAGTCCTTAACTTATGACCTTTTCTTTTTTAAATTTAGCCATTGATTACACCCTAGAACATGAGATTCATTTGAACTGCAAAATCCCTATTTCTTGTGGTACTAATAAGCATTGTGCCTACTGAAAGCTGTAGCAGAAGAGAAAGGGAGGAGGCCTAACAGGCTTGACACTGTCTTTTATCTGTGTTGCAGCAAGAGAAGAAGGAAAGATATATAGGAATTGTCTTATCATCATGCACATATATAGATGTACAAAAGCATTTTTATTTGTTTATCTAATCTCTTGGATGCTTTTTCAATGCCTGTCTTAACCCTTTGTTCTTGAAGTAAGCAAGGAAAAACTCTATGACAGGCATTTAATTTTTTTCTTTCTCAAGAACAGCTAGTGTCCCTTGTGCTGAGAAGAAAATGGGACTGTGTGGAAAGCTAAATTTCAATTAACACATCAAAGGGAAGTTTGTGGTGTTTTGCCTATAGCTAGGGTTTAACTGAGTTGCAGGACTCTGGGAATTTTGTGTTTTCCTATAGGCACACTTAATGCATTCTTACCTCTCCTACTTTTCTGCTCTTCCTCTGCTTTTCTGAAGGGGACAAATGAAAGCAGTATAATCTTGTTGAATATGGTTCTTGCTGATGAATTAGATGAACAGCTGCTGGGAACAGTCTTGGAATACAATTTGGTGAAAAAAAGAGATGAGATACAAAAAAATTCCCTTATGATGCCATTCATTCTATATGCAGTATTATACCATATTGGTGGAAAAATGGGAATGGGAAGGCCTAAAACTCAATTTCACTTTGAGCTGGTTTAAAAAGAAGCAATTCTATATACATTGCAGCCACAAAACATATTTAGAAGCACAGACTTTTACTTTGTAGGTTAAAACTGCACAGCTGTATGTGTTTGATTTTTTTGCATGCATAAGAACTTACTTTTACAGGCACAACTATTGTACTTTCTTCTCAGTATTACCCAAACAGTTATGCTAATTCTTACATTATGTAGTTCATCTCTTTTTTTTGTGCTTTAAACAGGTTGGGAAGGGGGAGAAAACCCTACGTTTTGGCATGCAGGACAATCAAAAATCCAATCCAGAAAATGGAAGTGTCATTGGTGTGTCAGTGTTCCTGCAATATCCTCCAGCTCACATTTTTGCATTGTAAAAACCCAGCATGCAATTGTGTGCTAAGATTGGAAATTAAAGCTAATCTCCTTAGTTGCCTTATGAATGTTATACACCAAGTGAAGCATTAGCATTTTGCTTTCTTGTCTTGCTACTTTAGTGAATTCTTTCACAGTTCTTTTTCACCTGGCAGAGTCTGGGAAACACACAGAGAATTAAACACACCTGTCTACAGAAATGGGAAATAATTACATTGATCTTGGATCGACTACCATTTAATGTAGTTCTAATAATTAATGTATTTTGGAAAGGTTGGTGGGGATCTTGGTAATAACAGAACCTGCTAAAGCCTTTGGCCACATGTCCCATATTTTGAACCAGATGTCTGTGGTTTACTGACTTGTTTCCTTTCATCCCACTGCAGCCCAGTAGTAGGAGTTGGATTCTTTTCTTGATTGGGTAGTTTAAAATAGCTGAAAAACTTCTTATGCTATGTACATTTTGTAAACTACAAGCTTGGTCTGAAAACATCACCATTTTAGAGTTTAAGCAAGCAATTTTATATAAATAATTTAAAATGTTATTCTGGGACAGAATTTTTTTCAGGCTTAGAAAAATGGAAGGGGCTTTCTTGGTCGTTATGAAAAATGGAAAAAGAAACATTTTAAAAAATTAATTCTTAGAAATAATCTAAAAGTTTAATAGTAATCATGAAGATTTCAACATAAATGTTTCGATTTCTTTAACAGGGATTGCATGAGTTCTTGGGATGAAGTGTCATCAGATCAACTGTAACTATAGCTTGACACTCTGTGCGTCTGTGCATGTGCATAGCTTGATATTATCTAAGTATCGGTAACAGTGATACCTAAAGCTACTGTGGATGAACACAGGTTTCTGATGACAGCATCTTAAGTACAGGGGAAAAGCTCTTGTGCAGTTTATGTTTATAATGCAATGCCATCATATCCCTGAGGTGCTGACAGAGCTTCATTCACAGTTTTTCTGTGAGTTGTTTTTCTGTATTTCACATACCACTTCTCTTTCTTGAGGAAAATAATTTATATTATTTTGCTTTAAATAATGACATTAAGAATTAACATCATAATAACTTTTAGTGGCCTAGTTATTTTAAAAGAATTCAAAATTTCAATTTGACTTCTTAATGGTTGTAAAAGGTATGTTTTGGACAATAGAATTGTATTTTAAGAAATAATGTAATTAATAAACAGTAATTCTTTTTGACACATAAATATTTAAAAAATGCTAAAGCTAGTTTTCTTCTTTTTTTTTTAATTTTTTGATTTTATTTTCTGAGTTATTGCCCTGGCTCTCCAGTTGTAACAGTTATACTGCTTAATCTGTAGCAACCAAGATAAATGAAACACGTTCTCCTGTCATGAAATCATTACGCTGGGAGGGAAAAAAAAGAAGAGGAGGTCCAGTCTACCCCTGTTGTGGCAGGAAATGGGTAACTAGGTCATCACTGACCGATGTTTGTATAGGTTGCTGTTAAAAACCACAAATGAAGGAGATTCCACAACCTCATAATCTATTCCATCTAATCTAGACTTTAGGTTGAAAGGATTTTTTTGTTGTTGTTGTTTCATTTTTTGTATCTAGACTGCTCTTCTTTGATGCAAATTAAGCAGTTACTTGTTATAATTCAAGTGTGTACAAAGATCTGTTGACCATGGCTTTCTGTATGCAACCTTTTATGCATTTTCTACCCAGTCGTCTTTTTCTGAGGAAGTGAAGCCTCATTTCTTCAACCTTTCCTTGTAAGTCATATTCTCAAAATATCATTCTTGTTGATTTCATTTCAACTCCATCCAAATTGTTGAAATTGTTCTTGGAGTGCATTGCCCAAAATTGCACAAAATGTTCCAGCTGAGACCTCAGCGCCACTGAAGATTGCAAAATGATTAGGTCCTGAATCTCACATACTGCACACTTCCTAATACATCTTGGAATGTGAAATGCCTTTCTGCAACATCATCGTATTTAGTTTGAAATCCACTTGAATCTTCCTATCCTTCTTTGCAATTCTGTTGCCTTGTTAAAGCATCATCAGGTTACATTAATATACTGATGTATTTTTGTCAATTTCAGTATGTCTAGTATGAGCTTATTGCAGTTGCATTTTCTCACATTATCTAAATATTCTGCATTCTGATCTGCTTACCTGTGTTTGTAACCCCTTCCAGACTTTTTGCAAATTTGACAAGTTTACTCCCTTTTCTATTTTCCGAACTGTTCAATGAAAAATTGAATAGAATAGGATGGATGAGAAGGATGTTACTGCAGTGCCATCCTACTCTGTCAGAAAACCATTAAATAAATACGTTTTGGGAGAAATAGTTAACTACTTGTGTGTCAGCTGTTACTTGACTTTGTCTCCACCATTTTTTGTATTGCAGACAAAATTAGAGAGAACCCATGTAAAGGCTTGATACTACAGGTACCACATTTACTGTTTCCTTCTTATTCAGTAGGCCTGCTGCCCATTCTAGGAAGGAAGTTGGAGAGGTTTAACACAATAATGATCCTAAGATTACATTTTAAATCTTTACTACCTAATTGTTTTCTATCATATTGTTCTCTTCATGCCTATACACTAACTGCCTAATAGCCTATGACAGTATCTTTCAGACATGCATGGTTATTTATGAGAGGCCAACGGCATTTTGTTTCCTAAGGCAGTATTTACGTAATTTCTAGTCTTCTTGGACCTCTCTTACACTTCATGAAATCTCAAAAACCCCAAACCAAACCCCCCCCCCCCAGAACTCCCTCCTCCTGCTCCCATCCCAGAATCATCATACAGAAATTATTTTATCTTTTAAGTGCTCCATGCTAATTTTTAGCTCGTTTTCCTATGGAAATATAGTTTATACAATCCCACATATGACCAGTCAGGCCACACCATGCCTTTTGAACTTGTTGCTTACTCTCCAACTGAACTGGGCCAAGTAGTTGTGGTCTCAGAGATACCACATTTCTACAGATTTTGTGAAAATAAGCAGGAAAATAGCCTTCCATGGCAACAAGGAATTCAGTGTAAATGAAATCCTGATATCAGGCATTGGAAAACTCACAGTAGAATGTAATGAATATTCCAGCCATAAATTTCAGGCATACTTGTTGCCCTGGGGTAATGGATTCAGGAGACGCAAGGCTATAGGGAGGCCGGCTTTATCCACTGCTTTCTGAAGTACATGTTCAGCAGGATTGGAAGCTGGCATTTCTTAATGTTGCTTAACACATTCCTTCCCTTTTCTGGTCTGTGTGTCTTAGACCTTTCTTAAAATTAATTGCTTTGCATGTCTGACACTAAGATATTTTGTAGACACATTAGGCAAATAAGCATTGAATATTTCAGAATTCTTTGTGTCATGTTATTTGCTCTCCTTTATTAAGATACTGGATTTGAACTTTTCTTTGTCTCCCTTTGTGTGTGTGTAACCTTCTATTGGTTTTTAGGTCCTTTCCTAGATTAACTCATATAACATCTTAGCCTTCATCCTTCATTCCTTGTGTGAGTTTACTATTCTTTGAAAGTTATTTTTAGTATCAGTTCTTGTTTTCACTGTTTTGCATTATTCCTTCCTGTTTTTCAGTTAACCAAGTAGCTCCTGATTAAGCCTTGGTGCTCTCTTTCAGTGCTTACTTTACATCAGGGTAGTCTGCTGTTGTGCCTTTAATATATTTTTTTCAGTAACTGTTGGCTCTCCTTTGCTCCTATTTCCTTATGAATTTCTTCCAAAAGATCTACCCACCCGTTCATTCTGTAAGCCAAGAAAAATCCACTTTTGGAAAGCCATATTCTTTCTGTCACTCTATGCTTTCTTTGGCATCGTTAATTTTATTGTTTTGTGATCAGTTTCACGTTTATATCTCCCACCTTTGTCTCATTAGGAAGCATTAACTGATGAGCTAAATATGCAAAGCAGCCTTTCCTCTCTTAACTCCTCAACTGTCTGAAATCTCAGTACCCTGGAAGAAAGGTTGTTTCAAATCTGCTGACTATGGGGCTGTTACCTTTTTTTTTGGAGGTGTGCTTGGACCAAACAAGGCATAGGACACTGAACTGAGTGGGTGTCAGAACAGCAGCAGACCAGCTTATCTGGAGCTGGAAGGGAACAGAGGCAGAGAAATCTGTAATTAGAATACTGTTATTTTAGTATCTAATATTTAATCATCTGTCAGGCTTATTGTTGGTGTTTTGTGGCCAAAATTTGAAGGCCTTATTCAGTAATTACAGAAAAACCACAAATCAACAACCCTAAACTGGTAAGACTTTTGTCTGAAAAAAAGCATCAAGACATGCCCCATTGCTATTGGAAACCACATACAGATATGGCTCTCTGCAAACACTGTCTGTCTCTAATGGCTTAAAATCAAAGGCAACAAAATAAGCTCCAGGCAAGACAGATACTTCAGGAAAGAAGATATAAGGTGTAAAGAGTGAGATAGAACTATGAAAGATGTGTGGAAAAGCATGAGCTTAAAAAAACATGGAGAGGAAGCCTGACAGATAAGAGGGGCCTGTTTACCTGAGAGCAACATTGTAAAAGGAATAGTCTGAGTGTAGAAAAAAATTGCAGAGAAGAGCAGACAAGTAGATTGCAAGGGACATGGGAAGAAAAGTAATATAATAAAATGAAAACAGACAGATGGGGAGAAAGAAAGTGAATGTAACATCCATACAGGTTTTTTTT
>WBND01000926.1:8280-24000 GCA_013398595.1 Tychaedon coryphoeus
GTTCACCTGGGGAACAGCCAGTCTGAGGAGTTCACTGATGTGGCAGGGTTAACTACTGTGGATATTTGAAAGATCTTTATAAATTTATGACAGCTTCAATATTTACAGGTTTGCAAACTGGAACAGCAATAACCATAGTACAGAAGCTCTGTGAGCTAGAAGATACCCTCTGGTGTGTTCATTGCAGTTGGGGTGTCTCCCCTGTTTGCACACAGATGCATTGGAGCTCCTTCTGAAGGCTCTGGTGTGGGTTGTTGAATTAGGAGGGAAACCACTCTCACTGGAACTTGTGCCATGATCCAGCATGGCAAATCCTGTGCTGTTAAATCAAGGCTTTAAAGTGATTTCTCAGTATTCAGAAAGGCCTTTCCTTTCTAGGCCACAATGGAAAATTATCTGGATAGACCCTGACCCTTAACCCACAACAGTGAATATCTCAAACATGGTACAATGGATCAGAGTTGCTCTTGTTGCCCTCTGCCCTTTAGCATGTCTGAAAGGCAAACTTCTCACAGAATTGGACATAATCACTCCTGAATGCTTAGCATCCCTGGGGTTTCAGCTTTAAGGCATGGGGAATGGAAAGATGACCTCCTGAGGACCCTCTAGCCTTTTTCCTTATAATTCTATGATTCATACTGTCAACTACAGGTATTCCAATGAATTTTGAGCTGAACACAGGATGAAAGTAACTTACATAGCAAAATATTGCCTAAACATTATTCATTAGCATGTAACTTCTATTAGTGAGCAAAGTTGCTTTCACTGATTGGTTTTGTCGCTTGATATGCTAGAAGCATCTCATGCTGAGCAAATGCTGATTCTGTGCATGGCAGGGTCACTTCACACCTAGGGCATTGAAAATCTAAAGTTTTTCAGAATTCTCTGAAGTGTAAACAAAGTCTTCCATGATAAGCAGATGAATAATGGTACAACAGTCATAGATCTGATTAAACTGTTTCACACATATTACTTGTTACCACATTGCATGCAACCACCTTGCCTCAGAATTTGTCCAGCAGTCCTGGATTTTTCCCAGGTTATTTAATATGGGTGGAGGCCAGTTGACTGCCAAAAGCACTAAGATTGGTAAGCCTGTATTTCAGTTGTCTCCTGTGGTTTTGGGATTCGGGTGCTTTTTTGTCACAGTGCTCAAGAAATCCTCGGTTTGGGACATACGAAGAACAACATATATAACTGAAATGCCCTTTTGTGACTAAGGAAAGCTGCACAGAGACAGCATGGATAAGGGAATACCTAGGGCCTAATGATCCAAGCTTCCAGAGGGGTGCTGTGCAAGTCAGCCTTGCTTCCCTGCTGGCTTGCGGCTTATACTTGTGAGTATAAAGGTTTTTATCTTCACTCTCACAAAAAATTAAAGGGCCTGATCTTTACAACACTTGATATTTGGTATGACTCTTACATAAAGAGGGAGGTTCTTCCCTTCCCTTCTTCCCTGCCTTGTTTTCATATACACATCATCTTGCTCTGGAGTGTGTTGTGGCTGCTTCTGACAAGTCCTGTGTGTATACAAGGAAACTCCTCTGTAGTTCTTCATGCTTTCTTTTCCAAGGGAGCCTACAGAGTGTCACCATTCAAAAGTGAAACATAGCTCATTTCCTTCTATTTTCACAAGCAAGTTAGAATACTATGTCTGTTTGGGATTTTTATCCGCCTGCACAAATATCCTTTCAGATAATGGCTGTACTGGTTTTTGTGCCGTATCTAAAAGAGGGCAGTTCTTGGAAAGAAGGTCTCTTCTAAGTCTTTAAATTCTGACTAGTTCCTTGTGAGAGGCAATGTGAAGTACTGGGACCCTCTGACGGTCTCTAAGGAGTAATTCAGAGGACCTGCATGAAGCCCTGTGGGGAGGTAATCCCTGAGATTGTAGAGAGACAAATAGGATTTGTATCCCAATAGGACACAAGATTTGTAGGGTTTGCTATCCTGGGGTCTGTTGCTGTGAAGTTTTGCGCATCAATTTTTTTTACCAGAATGAAAATCACTATAAAATGAATGTAATTTAATTACAAAATTGTATATCCCTCAGTTCTCTACATTAGAGGTATGTATTAAGTTACCTAAATGGACGAGTGTCCAGTCAGAACAGCATTTTCCGGACTCCTGACTCACTGGCAGTCTGAGGCTGAAGTGAGCTAAGTAATATTATAATAATTCTTACAAATAATTTAACAAATATTAAATTATTTTCTTGAAAGGCTTCTTCCACCACCGCTGATTTGTATCATGGTTCCTGAAGTGCTCTGCTTCCATTTAAAGCTTTTTGTGCCTAAGCCTCTGCCTTCTGCTGCCCTACCTGTCTTGATCTTTTTGCAGCTGCCACTTCAGAATTTGAAGATAAGGGGCCAGCTAACATAGCAGCATTTTTTTTTTCTCTTTCCATGGCCATTAACGTTTTTCCTTTTTAGTGCTTTTTTTTTTCTCCTTAAAAAGGTACCTTTGTCTATAGCTTCCTGCTACAACTTCAAGGAACAGACATTTATCTATTACCTTACTGCTGCATTGTGAAAGCCATGAATTATGTTCGTCTACTCGGATAGACTTTCACCCTGCTTTCAGTAGGTCTCCATTAACCCGCATCTGCCAAATTAAACTGACAGGTTTAGAAAAACTTGACACAACAGAGTCTAAAATTAGGCCTGCTACAAAAATCGGAGAGATTGAGACCGTGGTTTCCTCGCTCTGTGCAGCCTTAGTTGAATCAGACTGACATGATAATACAAAGAGGTAAAAGAGAGAAACAATGTTTCAGTCCTCCTTTATAATAGGGTTTTGTTATTCTTGCATTAAATTTCAGTGACAAAAGTGGTTCAGAAATCACTAACAAGAGTTTTCTGACACAGATGTGCCTTGTGTTCCTTTATTAGGGACTTTATTCTTTTTTTTTTTTCCCTGACTATTCTGGGAACTTCCAAGGACAGTAGGTGAGGGATTGTTAGAAAAGAAGAGAACATCATTTTAAAAAGAAATTGTTAAGCTTAATTGGTCAAAAATGGACATGAGCTAAAGCCCCAAAAAATGAAATCCCTGCAGACAGTTTGTGTTCACTCTGAAGTGCAGTCAGAAACTGGGAATAGTATTTTAAAAGGATTTTGGTCAGAGTTCGCAAAAAAATCAACTATTTTAGCGGAAGTCTTGGCAGTGAATTCAGTGACAGGCTTGAAAGCCTTCTCCATAGTGAGAACTTTGTGGTGAGCCCCATGTTCTCCTGCTGTATGGGGACCTGGAGCTGAAACGGTTCCCTAGGTCTGGTATAATTTTTTTGACTAAGAGTTTCTGTCTTCAGAAAACAAAGGAAACAGAGGAGATGGCATAGCAAATCCCACCTATTGCAAGATCACAGACCATCTTCTATGTATTGAACTTCCTCTCATAAAACTCCTGAAGGACTAGACTTGTTAGGAACACTGGATTAACAAATGTATGATGCCAAATCTTGACCTTCCTTTGCATCTCTTACCTTTTGTCACAGAGTTCTTTATACCGCTGAGGAAGCCTCTAAAATCCTCAAGGAAATGCAGAATGTAAATAATTTTTCTGCTCTTAAAACTTGGCAAACAGTGAAACAGGAAGAGCTTTCTAGAAATTAATATTCAGTGCACAACAGATGAGTCTTCATTTTCATTTCTGAAAGTGAAAATTAAAAGTAAAGGACAAAAATGGGGAAGTTGCTATGTCACAAGCCACCGCTGGAAACAGAATTTCTAAACAATTTTTTTTTTCATCAGGTGGAAGGATTCATGCTATACAGCAGCTGATTAAATCTGTGGAAGGTTTAAGTTTGCAGAAGGTTGGGGCTGTTTGCTTTCTTGTTTCAAGAAAAGAACTACTGAGATTAATGAATCCAGGGAACTCAGTTAAAGCTTTCCCCTTCAGCTTGTTTTCTGGTGCTGCTGTTTTACAGTTTCTAGAGAGGCTGGAACCTAGGAATCTTGGTACATCTACTTGGAAGATTGCTTGGAAGGTTGTGCTTTTCTGAAAGTAAAATCTAGCCCTTCACAGAGGATGAAATTAAAACTGCACTTAGGAACGGGGAGAATACCTTTATATCCTGTAATGCCACTACCTTCACAGAACAGCAGTGTTGCACTGTTCTTTACTTGGGGTGATCTTTAATGCAGTGAAAGTTAATACTTTAGCATGTTTATGTTTTGTATTAACTCATTGTCAATATTTAGTTAGTTTTACAGGATTTAACATTTTAGAGCAATGACAAGACCTCATGTTGCCATGTGGTTTCCCTGAAGCTGGCAACCTTGATACAAATACCTGCAAATTAACATAAAACATGCAATTATAAGAGCTCTATCAGAGTGATTTTAGGTAAATTTTACCCTAAACAAAATACAAAGCTGAACTGGCTGGTGATTTCTTTATCAGATTCCAAACAAATAACAAGTAACAAATGAGCAAATGAGTTTTATGCTGATACATTATGCAACACAGTCTCACTGGACTTATTTCTCTGGGGTCGCTGAAGACTTTTACCTGGGTATTTCCCCAAGTATACCAAATACCAATAAAATTGTTTAGAGTTCTGCCTCTCACCAAAGAACTATTAGAAATTTTGATTCTAAAGTCTGAATCAATAAATCTTCACTCAGCAGACTGGGGTTTTTGGTTGGATCTTTTGGGGTTTCATCCCAAAAAGGAATAAACACTGTTGGAGATTTTGTTTTGGAAAGAGATAAGTGCCAAAACCCTAGAAACCAATTATTATAATCTGATAAACAGTTTAAGAGCAAAGAATTATATGTTACCTTCCCAAGTGGCCTGTCAAACATCTACTGTATTATAGCATGTGCAGGTCTCAGTATGTGTGCAGATGTTCTTGCAAACACACATGTACACGTAACTTGGTCTGCAGATGGACATGATTTATTTATATCTCAAACTGGATTGCACAGGACCAAAGGTATGTCTTTCACCCAGACTATGTTAAAAACCTCTAGGATAGTTGAGACTCCAACCTGTTGAAGCCAGAATTCAGATAGGGATCCTTTTTTATTTTCTTTTCTTCTATTTTATTTTTTGTATAATATGTATTTCTCTATTACTGTGTGATAGGAATGTCTTTCTACAGTCCCTATCATGGTTTAATTTTTTTTTTTTTTACATAATCATATTCCTCTGTGTGTTATAAAAAAACGTACACAACATGTTTATTTTACTATTCAGTTAATTTAAAACTGTGTGCTAGTCCAATTTAAACAACTGTAGGAGATCAGGCTGAAACAAACAGAAAAAAATTGTTTTCTCCAATGTTGACTTTCAAATTGGTTGAAGGACCCCAGAGATTAAACGATGGATGTTTGGTATCTCTCTGTTAGGATCATTTTTTACTTTTAATAGAAAATTTCTGACTGAGACAAAAAGGTCAAGCAAGTTAGTGCCTAGCAAAGTATTTCTCATGTGGATAAGGCAAGAGGAAAATAAAAAATCCCAAGCATCATATAGCACCTCAATCCCCTTACACAAGCCAAGCATTTTGAAGCTAGTAGTAATTCATCCATCTATGGATCTATATCTGTTAGCTTAATAGGTGACACAAGGCTGGATTTTAAATGAGTCTAACCCAATAACCAGACTTATGTAATAGGCTTTTCAGGAAGACAGAGAAGGAAGCCTTAATGTTAAGAAACCCTAGCTCAAAGTATCAGTTCCAGTAGCTCCAATGGCTAACATTAAACCTTTCTGTCTGTCTTTCAGTATTACTTTCCTTTGTGTATGCTCTACTCTGGCTATCACATTTGCACTAAAGCTCCTTTTGCCCTCCCTATAACCTATGTGAATGCACAGGTGTGTGCATAATACATTAACAGAGAAATACTATTGTTTCAAAGAATATTTCTCATGGCTGTTGCTGCAAAAAGAAATGCACATCACATGCAATTTCTTTTTCTTAGTTACTCGTGAAAGGTTACTGATATTATGTGTCATACTCTATCACTTAAGCTACATTAAAAATCATTGTAAGAAATAAGTTTTTCTAACTTGGTTGGTTGCAATAAAGGTTGTATCTTGTCTTCTTTTACAGGGCTGATCAGGCAGAACATGATTTTCTCTTTACACTGGTTTAATTCCATTGACTTCAGAAGAATTTCTCTTGGTTTATTCTGGTGAGAGATGGAGAGGCAGGTGATTTTCTACCTTAGATTAGCACAGAAGCAGAAATATTATGTGCTGGGGTGTTGTATATATGGTGTCCACTAGCAAAATGTCCCACACAAGTCAGTAAGTTTAGCTTAAGAAATGTTATCTCCCAGAAGCTGCGAATTAACTAGAGTAACATTTTATTTAATGGTCTGGAAAAATTCCACATTATAGCCATATGAGAAATGTATTTAATTTTCTTTTTTTAAGCCAGTCAGCAAGTAAGGCAAGGGCACATATTGCTAAGCTTGCTAGTACTGCCTAGAAGAGCCCAATTGGATGCAATGCTGAGATGGAGTCCTTTGTGCAGTTGAAGAGCACTTTGACAAACTAACTGGCTTCAGATGCTGTGAATCTCCAATCTTGTTATTGGCAGACATTAAAACCACAGTGTAAACCTTTTGTCTCTTATTTTCACCTGGTTATACTGGATGTGGTGGCACAGAATAAGCATCTTTGTGCTGGGGATGGTTTTAGCAATAAATACAGCCCTGGCATAGGCAGACACAACTCTTGTTGACTTCAGCCAGTGCTACGCTGGATTACTCTCAGTATGGGTTTGATCCTCAGCGTCTTTATAGTAATGAGTGCTCTGGCAAGAGCATTAGCACTGCAAACAGAGAATTAGCAGCTCCAGAATTATCCATGGGATCAACAGACATGAAGAAAAAGCAGGAGGCAGAAAGGAAATATTGTGTGCACTTCACTGGTTTGCAAATGTCCACTGACTAAATCAGCAGCAACACACTGCAAAATTAGGACTTCTTTCCTGCTCTCTTGTAACTGTACATAAATAATACATGTTTAATACATTTTAAAGAATTTATTGAGATACTTTCACTGCAAGGAGAAGTAGGTGGTTAGACAGTAAGAGCTGTGAGAGCACTAGATGTGATTCTGTCTTCGAGTGGCATTCACAGTGCTGCACAGCATTTCATACATAAAAGTTGCAAAGCAATATGTATCCTACCTTGAAAATAGATTTTCAATATCTTAACATGAAGGAAGCTCATGTTGGCAGTACAAGAAATCTGGGGATGTTTATGTATGTTCTTGTTAAAACTGCTGTCTTTAATTCCTGTCTGAGCTCCAAGTAAAGCCTTTCTGTTCAATATGACTTCATTTCATGACAGGGCAAGGAGGGCTACACTCTGAGAGAAAAGACTAAATTTTAAAAACATCCAAATAGAAAAAAATATATATATTGAGACAGAAAGAAAAATAGAAAAAAAAAATCCAACAGCAGACATCAAATAAGACAGCAAGAAGTAAAAGGAAATTGACAGAAAGAGATAGGTGAGAAAAGAATAGTAACAGGCATATCAGATTTTCAGAGACAGATCCCCTCTCCCTCTCTTTCTCTCTCCTCTCCACACCTAGCAACAGTACCACTTGGAGACAGCACTTCCTTCTTACTGGTGGATCTCTCTTGCCTGGATGCAGCAGGACTTGCACCAAGCTGGCACAGAGAGGCACAGAGGAGAGCTGAAAAGGTTCTCGCCACGGCAAGCAGCTGAGGTTTGCCTGTGGGTCCATGACAGCCTTGCCCAGGAAATGAAAGTCTGGGTAATCCATGGGTCAGTGCTCTCAGGTGGAGAAGCATCATTTGTAGATCCAGGCCTTACCTCTCACCACTGCATCAAGCAAAGCTCAGCCCCAGAGAGATGTCTCTGGATTGTTGTTCCTTTCTTTCCTCTGCTCTAGTTGCTGTATCTTTCTCTTTTCTTGTCCTATATATGTCCTAGAGAATGAGTCTGATCTTATCACCACATTTCTGGAGCACTAGACATGTACTAGGATGCTGGGTAAACAGCAGACTACTGAAAAGTCCCTATGTGGAAGGTGGAGAATGGTTTCATTGGTTTTTTTTGTTATTTATTTTGTTTTTTGATGTTTTCTTTGTTTGCTTGGGGTTTTTTGTTTTGTTTTGGGTTTTTTTTTGTTTTATTTTGGTTGGGGGTTTTTTTGTTGTTTTTTTGTGAATGTGTGTGTGTGTGTGTGTGTGTGTGTGTGTGTATTAATCACATACTCTTCTAAGCTTTAAGCTTAGATGACTATGAATAAAGTCTGAAGACTGCAGTTAAAAATCTGAAAAGTCTTTGTCCTAGCTAAGTCTGCATTTCCTGTTGAACTTCAAGGAAATCATATACTGAAGACAAAAGACAATAAAAATTTTCAGACAGAGAGAACTGAGACCCAAATATTGTTACATTATAATACCTGAAAAGAAAAGTGCTTCCAGCCAATTAAGGTTTGGTTCTGAGGCTGGATGAAGCTGTGCAAGCTAAAAATGACCAATAAAGTATTTTCGGTATAACTGCTCTGGGAAATTATCCCAGGGATCTCTGTGGACTCAGTTTTGTAGGTTTATCTGTATAAATGGTTTATAGAAATAAATGTCATATTCACTGGTAAAATGAGAGATACATGAAGTTTCTTTTGTGAATGATACAAGCTTATCAGAGATAAAAGGACGGATGAATTACAGCTATAGTTTCCATATTTACTACTGCAAGCTCTAATTTTTTATCCTATGAACAAGTAAACTCTGAAGGGATGGATTGATTTCTGATAAAACAAGAGCTGATAAAAGCCCTGGTGCACAATGAAGAATATTTGGGCTGTTTATAGCATGCAATTAGTTTTTCTTCCTAATCTTCTGACCTTTGCTGCTGCTACTAACTCAAGACTATCCTCTCATAAGAAGTGGCACTGCAAAGCAAAGCATGTACTTTTTCCAGGCAAAGGGAATACAGGACAAAACAAGATGAAAATAGGTTTTACCCTGAGTTATAAGTCTTCTGTCAAGGTACAGAAGCATAATTCGCTTGTTAGTCTTCCCTTCAAGGCTTGGGAGATTTAAAAGAACACTCTGGGAGTAGCGTTTGAGCTTCATCTCAACTTGTCCATTTGCTGCAGTGGAAATCAAACAACATACAATTTGTGAAGAAAATTATATACTTAACCATGAGGTAGTCATTGATTCAGAGAGTGTTTGTTGGAATTTTCCTCTGGAAGACATCTAGTTCAGCCTCTTCCCTGAAGAAAATTTATCACCAGCTGTAGATCAGATAAGGCATTTCTTTCCCTAGTCAAGCTGCACAATCTCCCCTGTGCTGCACTTATCATCTTTTCTAGGAAGTTTTCCCAAACATTTAATCTGAACATCCCAACTGCAGTAAGTGTTCATGGTTCCATCTGAGGTAATTTTCTTCTAAAGGGAATGTTTTGCCCAAAAAATTGTAAATTCTCTTGCAGCACCCATAGTCTGCAATCAGATGACCTCTGCATAATGCTGAACAAGCTAATCTTTCTTGATTTCTCCTTGAAGATCATGTGCTCTAGGATCTTGGTAGCCCCTGGTTGATACTATTTCTCTTACCCCTCTTACCTAACCTAAAACTAGCTGCATTATTTTAGGTGCAGCCTCACAAGGGTCAGGACAGTGACCCCTTGACCTGCTGGCCGGGTTCCTCCAAATAGAACAGTCTGCACTTCCCCTTATTTGTGATGTGTCTTTTCTGCAATGCTGTCTCACCTTCTGCTTGATGTTTACTGCCGTTTCCAAGCATTGACATCAGGATTGTGACTCAGTCCCAGCCTACCTTTGTGCATGAATTAGTCTTTTATGGCCATGTACAGAATTTATACTTCTTGAACTGCTCACCAATCTTCACATTTCATGAGGTCTGTTGAGAAAGAGGTTTAACTGTTCATCTTAATAATCTCTTCCCCTTATTTATTATCATTTAAAAATTACTTTATTAGCATTCAAGTTACTGATAAAATTATTGATGCATATGGGACTCACCTCCATTTCTTCCTAGCTGCCAAGCTACTTTTTTATACTGATTAGGCTATCTTGCTCATTCAACAACAGGCCCATGTTTTCTCCTACAGACATACTTACAAATGTTACATTAATCTCTAAGTCTAGTCCTAGATTTAGTTCCATTGGACCTTTGGCCTTTTCCCTAAATACTTTAGAAAAAAAATCTTATATTTTACCCAATCATTAAAGGCGGTGAAGGCATATGGTATGTTTTTCCTAAACTGTTTTCACTGTTATTTCTCCAGGATTCAGAAGTCTGGATCCAAAGACGACCAAAAGATTTCATCCCAGTGCTGTCCCATCAAGCAGCCTCTTTATACAGGATGCAATATTCTTTACTCCTCTTCTCCCTAAGGAAGCCTGTGCTTATGGTGCACATGCTGTGCCATTCATCTCTGTGCTCACACAGTAGCCCTGAAACCAGACTCCTGACTCTTGCTCTTCCTGACTGTTGCTGCACACAGCGATATAGAAGTACTACAGGCTGGTCTCAGAATACATTTGCCTTTGAGCATAGACTTGATTAACTAGTCAGCAGATTCACTAGCTGTGAGAAAACTAAACAAGAAGATGATCGAAGACCAGAAACCTAGTAGAGAAATGTAGTAAAGAGCAGCAATCTGGTTTTAGCAGACTACATTGGTCTTTCAGGAACAGTCATTTCTGAAACAGTAAATATCCATGCTCTGGATAATGACCAGTCTTAATCCCACAGAGAAGGCAAATTTTATGATATAGACACCACTAGTAGTACAGGTGGCTGAGGCATGGGATACTTTTTCTAACCTCCTTTCTCTCCCTCTTAAGTCTCTTTTTACAAAAACTTCAGAGCAGACTGCCTATCACTTGGATAAAGACAGAGTTATCATCAGGCATTAACCAGCCCTACTTTTGGGTGTCCTACCCAAAAGATTCATTTCTTCTATCCATAGATATGGATGGAACAGAGAAAGAGACTAAAAAGCAGCACCTTTTGGTAAAAGGGCGCTGTCAGCATGATCAGTAGCTATAGTGCCAACCCAGACAACATAGACTCCTGTGGACTGCTACCAAAACCCACAACTTTCTCCATTCAGATATGTTGCCTTGGAAGAGAAGACCTGCCAGGCTTGAAATATGCATTCTTGTATTTTTCTGCACTTGTGTTTAAAAGTCTGCATCCTTTCTTATTTTGTCATAGTAATGCTTTGCGATGAAATGATCAGAGGGCTATATTTGAGGTATAGTATATTGTGTTCAGACAAATTATTTTCTTTAATATTCAGATATACTGTGTTGGGAAAACAGTCTGTCCCGGTTTTAAGGACAGTTATCTGCCAATAAAAGCAGAAACTTCTTTTTGAAATGGAGAATGTAAACCCCCTCCCTCCAAATTATTATGAATTTGAAATTAAGGGGCTCTCAGGCAAAGATATGGGAATTAGGAATAACAGTTCTTTACTGGGAAGATTAAAATAGAAATACAGTATTACAAAAAACAATCCCAACCCTGAGAGAGTCAGAATACAACCTGACACCCCATCAGTCATGGTGTTGGTAGCAGTTCGATCAAAATGGTGGCTACAGTTCCCTGCAGGGGCAGGTGTGGTTCAGCTGAAGCAGTGCTCCTGTAGAAAGGTGCAGCCTTCCTCCAAGAGTCCATGGATGATGTAGAAAAGGTCTGACTTGTCCTCTGGAATCCAGTGGAAAGAAGGTAACTTGCTGTCCAACAGCTCAGTTTTTATCTAGGTAGGAGAGGCTTGGCTCCTCCCCCTGGCTGGAGCGTCTCTCAGTGGGATGATGGAATTTTATCAGTCATACAATGGGACTTAATGGGCCCATTAGCAGATGGTACCTTCCTGGAGGGAGGATGGGTTATGTAAAAGATAAAGGTGATTGCCTCGTCTTAAAGATGCCCATTAGCAGATACTGTGTGCCACGGAGATAAGGAATCACTACCCCACCCAGTTTTAACAGATGGTGATAGAATACACATTTCTGGCCACATCAACCCAACACACAGTCCAACTTATAAAATATAAAAATGCAAGTCCAAGAGTCTCTTCCCTCACTAACTTGAGAGATGTCTGTCAATGCTCAGATTTTCTTATTTTATTACTTTATGACATGATTATGTTCTGACAATCCTTCTCTTTATGCCTCTCTAAGGTATATTGCAAAATCTGCCTGGCTTTTGCACTGTGTTCAGGACTGTCCTTTTATAGCAGAAATACAAAGCAGTTTTTGTGCAATGGAGTAGATCCTTTTTATCATTGTTTAAGGTAATGGGGAGTGAAAGTGGTCCAACTATAAAAACATTTAGTTTGTCTGCTACAGGATAGTCTCTCATACCTTGCGTTGCATTGTCAGCAGTGTTACTGTTTTCTGCACTGAACTGATTGAGCCTGCCCACTCTATTAAACTTTTAAATAACTTAACATAAAACCTGCTACATTTTTGTATCCTAACACCCCTCCATACAACGACAAAATATTATTACTACTTACTGCCTTTTGTCTTAAAGTACCTATGAAATGGCTACCTTACTGGAGCTTAAAAAAGATTGGTTCAACAACAAAATGAACCATGTTTATCAACTGAACTGAGCAGGAGCAGGTACTCTACAGATAAGAGATGTTGTGAAAAGCTGAGCATGCCTGTAACAGGTGATTTGGAACACCTGCACACATTGTCAGTGATCTCCTTGCTCTTGCTTTTGTCTTGTCTACCTGAAGCAAGACCTCTGTGTCTGCAACAGAACAGATGATGTTCCGTGGCTGAAGACTTACTTGAGTTTGATTTGAGCTGGTTACTACTGCCCATGAGCATTTCCCTCTTTATTCTAGTGCAAGCTACAAGTCAAAACTCATCCGAGGTCAGTTTCAGAAAAGGAACAATGTACACTTTCCCAATCATGGATGTTCCTGAGAATTCACAGAATCACTTTCTTCTTTCACTGCCTGACTGAAGAATATTAGTAGTTTGCGGTGGAGGAAATGTTTCCTACCTTTGTATTCTTCTGTAGATAGATAAAGGAATTTCCATTCCAGTTGCCTCCATCTTTAAACACAAAATCCTCAGGAAAGTACTGTATTTTTTTAACCCTCCTTCTAATTTCTTAACAAAGAAGCAGTGAGCTGACCAGATGATGAACACGCAGATGGCTAACAACTGGCTCAGTATACTGAGACTCTTGACACAGTAGTAGATAGGTTTAGAATGTGCAGTGGTGTATCTATTCACAGTAGCTAGGAAGAAATAGGTAAAAGTAACAGAAAGACTCATTTTTCTGCCTGGTAGGCTGGAATCTTTTTGGTGCTGTCTATTATTGACTAGATTACATTGACTGTGATGCTTCAAACACTGTAATTTATCAGACACATGCTGACTAGCTACTTGTTCATTGTTTATTTATGAGCAGGCAAAGATTTCCAAAGGTGTTCAGATAATTTAGAATACAGTAATCAATTAGTATTTTTTTTATGTTACAAAATAATAAGCCTAAGTCAAATTATATTTTGTTGTATGAGGTAGTAAGAAAACGCACCCTCAAGAGGCAAACAAACTGTTGTTACCGAAAAAATTACCCATTCAGGATGGACTCAGCTGCCTAACACCTCATTAACTATTTAACAGTTCCTTAGAAGGAAAAATCTACTATACAGTGAATTCCTATCAATATTTAATATAGCAGTGCCTGGAGCACTGGACTGAGTTCCTCACTTGTGCAGATGGCATAAGCAAAGTGTATACTGCCACATCTCTTAATGGGGAAAACCTCAGATAAATCCCAAGGCTTCTTTCCTTTGTTCTGGTTTACTTTATATTCTTAGAATTGTTGATGACCTGTTGCTGAACATTTCTGCAGAGTTCATGCCAGTTTTTTTCCTTTCACACACAACAGGAGCACTTACTGATCACCAAGCAGTTTCATCTGGAAGCCAAAATTACACCACATTGACTTAATGCTACCATCTTCTGGTTTGGAAGGTACCTTTTCTAGCCCAACTAGCTGCTGTAAATTTATTTAATTTTTTTTAATGGGATAAAACACTCTGAGGCATTTTTGTCTTGACCTAGTTTTGGTACCTGATCACACACCACGAAAATTATTGGCCTGTCTTCATTAATATACTTTTCTTTCAGTTTCAGGATAATCCATCACAGCCAGAAAGATCCACCAAAACCTTGCTAGCTCCTTTGCTATTTCTATACTGTCTGCCTCCCTATCCTGTTCCTAATTATAGATACTCTGCTATCACAGTTAAATTTACAGCTGCCAAATTACAGCTAAATTGGTTCTCATCACTCTTTTAGTCAAGCCTCTGTTCTCCAGCTCTTCCATTTTTCACTGTCCAGGCCTAGTTCCCGACCTAGTGTGACACTGCTGCACAGACAAAGGAACCTAACAGTGCTTTACACTTACAGTTTTGTATCTGTCTAACCTGTCCTGAAACAGTAGTGTAGGGATTTGTTTTTCACTGCTCGGTGGCACAGCATTGTCATGTCATTCATGAAGTGGGAACTTCACAATGTGAGATGCTGCCAGCTGAAGGACACTAAACGATCTTGGTGTCAGAACCAGCAGCTATCCCCATGAAAAATAGTGGGGTTTTTTTTTAACCCCAAAGCAGCAGGGACTGCCATGAGTGAGACACAGGTGGAAAAGAAACAGTAAAATGTGAGATCTCTAAAGAACTAGAAAATATCTCAGATTAATACTATTTTTAATGCTATGCAAAAGATGTATTTTTATCTTATTTACCCCACCACCCTGTTCCTTGCAACGCAATGACTCTGCTTTCAAATCTCTGTAAAAATACTGTGCTCTGAGATGAAGATAGCCAAAATATTTTTCTTCCCAACAGACTTGTACACAATAGCCTATTCATTCCCACTTGGGCATGAAGTAATCTCCATTACCTAGCTGCCACAGCAGGCAATGAGGCAACAGACCTAGAGGGAAAAAAAAAATTTGCTTGTTCTCAAAGCTATTTGTCATAGGCAATAATCTGCTAAAGCCTTAGCAGCCAGTGGTGATGTGATATGGATGTGGCCCTTTTGATTTGATTTCCCTTACAACTCAAAACATCTTTGCCTTTAATTCTTTTTCTCCAGTTGCTCATATAACTCCACAATGAACACACATTGTCTCCTTGTTTCATTTTAGAGCCATTTGGGAATACTGTGGCAACATGCCATGAAGATCAGGCTTATTCCACTTCATTCCACTTACTCAACTGTTCCACTTGATTTTTTAGTCTCCTGAAGATTTATTAGAAAGTTTTGTCTTTTGTAGTGCCCAGTCCTTCTGCCAGATGTACATGGAAGTTCTTAAAATGCAAAGCAATCTGTCAGAGGATTTGCCAACAACCTTTTTACAGCACTGCTGACCTGTTAATCTAGAACTGTCACTCACAATGTAGAACTCATATTTCTGGTAGGAGATTCCCCAAGAGCTCATGGTTTGACAAAAAAAGATAAAATTAACAAAACACATACAAAACTTTAAGGCTACCATTAAAAATAATGGTATCTTACAAAATTTAGCAAAAGTAATTATGGTGTTCCCCAATTCCTGTAATACATTTTTTGATGAAGGACTGTCCTGGTTTCTGGGAGAGGTGCCTGCCAAAAAAGGCAGAAACTCCTTTCTTGAAGTAGAGAATTTGAAATCAAGTACTCTAAGGCAGAGATAAGGGTAGAAATAACAGCTCTTTACTAATATATCTAAC
>WBND01000926.1:61687-85073 GCA_013398595.1 Tychaedon coryphoeus
CCATAGCCAAGGCTGAACTATGCAAGTGTTAGGAGAAAAAGAAAGGCAGTGGGGAAATTAAACACTGAACACAGCTGAAGGCATAACAGCTCAGTGCTGAGGAAAGGGAAGCCTCCAACAGAAAATGGGCAAAGATTTTAGGTGGCTTGCATAAAGCTTTGCAGAGCTGGAGTGTCCAAAACCATCCTGTTTCTTGTGAGGTGCTAGATGAACATATCTTTAATACCATTTGGGTGGGATGTGGAGAAGAGGTATAAACTTCTTCCTTTAAGGGATGGTTCCTCCCGAAGGCTCTGCAATCCTGTGTGGACAAGTAAGCAATAAGGGTGGACTATTGGGCAGCTCCTGCTGCCTTCACAGTTTGAGGCTCTAATCAAAGCAGTGACAGATGAAGTATTTGGGAGAGTTTAGCTACTGCTGTTCTGTTCCACGTAGCTGTTACTTCTGCTGTACAGAAGAAGGGCAAAATGCAGAGGATGTAGTTTAATTAGGCTACCACTTCTTATTAATTCATTTGGAAACATAGCTTGGCAATAAACACAGGCTACAGACTGTTGTGCTTTTGTTGGCCATTCCATCCTCATTCCACATCAGCCAGTGCCATGTGGGTGAAGGACCCTTTCTTTAAGATGCAGCGTGAAGCTGTCTGATCTGTTTGTACTTTCCTGTCCCCTTTCTGTTTTCCTTAGAAGCATTTTTTCCTAAGTTCCTTTAAAATTCTTGTTTGCCAGGATATTTTAGCTCATAATTGGATGAGTACTTATGTTGAATGGGCGGGTAGTACAGCCTACTACATTACATTCACCTGAACTGAATATATGCATATAGATCCCTGACTTGCTGTGATGAAAGTGGAATTCATCTTGCCAGGCTTCCTAACTCCCTCCCTCCCTTCCTGCCCAAGAAAAGCCTTCAAAGAAAAAATAGGATTAGCATTGTACCTGCTGCCAGTCTTAAAAAAAAAAATCTTTCCCTGCTGATTAATATTTGCTTCTGGATTGGTGCTCCTTAAATGTGATGAAAGAGATGTCTCACACATTTAACAATGGTCACCTGCCCTCCTCCCTTTCTATTTTGTTTCAGTTATGTTCTCCGTTCTATCCTGTCTTTCAGTCTAGATGATGTAAGGAAACTTCAAAGGACCCATGACCTCCTTTTATTCCAGCTTGCAAGACAAAGCCTTGCCCTCTGCGTTTCAGACTACGAAAGTGACAGAGTATCTGTCTCATTATTGTACAGCATATTGGGATATTTTGAATATGAAAAGATCTGTTTAAAAGCAATTTCTGTTTACTTCATCTCAGATGGGAATAGGACTGTCTTGTTACTGCACTAGTCCTTTATCTAAGAAGGAGAAGTGCTTGACAGTGTGCTAAAAATGAGTCTGCGCTATGTTTTGCTTGCACCCTCTAGCAGCACTGTAACAGGAAAAAACTCAGTCTTCATGGGTGGGGTAGAAGAAGTTGAGACAAGAATGGGAATTATCTAAAATATAAAAATACTGTTGATGAGAAACTTGAAGTTCAGTGCTTTAAAGATAGCAAACCCACTGTTTTTCAAGTTGATAGAAAGTGACTTTTGATAGGTAGGTGACACATTATTGTAAGCTGCTGTGGAACAATGTGACTGAAATTTTTGTTTACCAGAATTTTATTAGAGATTAACTTATTTGGTGTCTAGAATGCTCGGAGGTACAAAATCTGTTTGGTTTAAGTATTGTATCATTACCTGACTACAAACATTTTTCTCATTTTTCCCCCTAATGAGAAGCATACCCTATGCAAATACTCTATGCTGATAGTCAGATCCTGTTCAAGATCCTTTATCTATTTCAAAGGCAGAAATGCATGGTTGAGGGCATTTGTAGTTATATATAAAAGAGGAAGGTTTATGATTATTTTTTTCTGAAGTAAATCTGTGTTCTTTTGAACCAGTATTTTAAACACCTAACAGATTTACATCTTCTTTTCCAGTTTTAACTGTTTCTTTGGTTTTGTTCTGCCTTGGATTTTAAAGCAACAGCTGGAAAATAGATTTTACGGAAAAACACTGCATCACAAGCCCCTACTTGAAAAAGTTGAACATCGTTAAAAAGAATTTTTGTGTATGCCTCAAGTGCAAAGTGACTTCCAGTACAGCCTCTATTAGGAAACAAGGCCGGCCCTTGTCTCAGCTTTTTTTTTGTTAGTTTTTTGTTTGTTTTTTGTTTGGTTTGGTTTGGTTTGGTTTGTGGGGTTTTTTTGGGTTTTTTTTTTGGTTTTTTGGTTTTTTTGTTTGTTCGTTTGCTTTTTATACTGTTCTCATTTGAGTTTATGCCTCCCTTCCTCAACTACCATGGCAATTTGATGATTTACAGGCAGGAAAATTAGGAGTTGTGTCTTCTTCAGCAATCAGAACAATTCTCTGTTCCATAAGCCATAAGATCTTTATTTTAACCTTAAAGCATGTGTATATGACTGAGCATTAAATGCCTGCATTTTGGAATGGTTTATTGTTAAACTTGGAAAACTACCTATGGTTTCTTTGTACCTTCCAAATTAACTATTCTCAATGACATTAATTTGTGAATTGACTGGCATTTTCTAAAATAGAATGACCAATCAAATGTACTCATGTGATGTTTTTTTCAGTCTAATGCTAAAAAGAAAAAAATCCAAATTATGTTCCCTCACTCCTCTACCTGAGATTTCAACTGTAACCATGAATTGTCTAGAAAGCTTACAAGTCTTACTTCTTTTTTTTGTCTCTGTAACGCTGCATTTGCCTCACAGGTCCATGATGCAACTTTATTTTCTACACTACTCTTCTAACCAGCTGTTTTCCCATTATAGCAAAAGTCAGTTTAAAAAACAGATCTTTTTTTAAAACCAGTAAAACTGGTACTTACTACTGCACACTGAGTTGAATTTGTTTCCTTCATAATTTTTTGATTCTGTTATTCTGTAAACATTTGTCTGAATTTCAAAAAGTACAACTGTACCATATTAATGCAAAATACTCTATTTCATATGCTAGTCATGCCCACTGTTTCTCTTAGAAGTTCTACATTTACTTTTCCTATTTTGTAATAAAAAGATTTTATAATGGACATATGTTATTTCAAAACTGATTTAACTTATTGCAATCCTTTTATTTAATTCTTTAAAAAATATAATTCTGTCAGGGTTTTCTTAAAAGGACCTCAGTTAAAATGCTGTAAGCGCTGGAAGGAGTGCTGTTTCTCCAAAAATCTTCTCAAGAGTGTTTTACAGTAGGAGTTTGCAAAAAGCAGTTTATCCAAAAGCCTATTAGGAGTGTCTCCCTCTCAAGGTCTGAAGCAGAGGAAGAGTTACATTGCCGTGCTCTGCTAACTGTTCACACCTTTCACACTGAAAAAGATCTTTGTTGAGAACAAAGGAAGAAATCCTCTCATAATCTGTGCAGGTGCTGGTTTGAAGGTCACCATTACCATAAGCAATTTCCTGGTTTTTTTTTTTGGTGCAGCTCGTTTCCAATGGCAGTTTGGCCTTTCAATGAATTAATTGAAATCACAAAAAATGGTAAATTTCTGTTCTCCCAGGGCACAGGGTTTGTTCCCAGCCAGTTCCTTGCTTTGGATAGGTGAGTCAGGGATGTACACAACCGCCTAACTGAACACAGTTACTCTGTCTTTGCCCCTGTGTTACAGCTTCAGAAAGAAGTTGAATCTTATATTTTTCTGGATTTGTTAACCAGATTCTCCTTTGACTTCTTCATTAGTGGCTAATGAGAAATGTAAGAATGAAGTTTATTGCAACAAAACTTAACTTAGCTTGATTAGTCAGAAACAATAGCAAACAATGGTACTGTAAGTGGGCAAAATAATTTTATTTCTTGACGGTACTGGGTTTCATTGCTATCTTTCAGGACAAGAAATTCTGGACAATATACAGCTGTATATTCTTATTGTACTGCATTTAACTTATTCTTTGGAGGGATTATTGGAATTGCTCCTTTACTCACAGTGATGATATGGATATATATCCTGAATGTGTATTTCATATATCTATTAATTAAATCAATTAAATAAAAGCATTTATTACCAAGTCATTATGTCTAAGTAATTGTCCTTCTATTTTTCCTTATTCTTCATGTCTCTGTGTATCTCTTACTTCTCTGTTTTTCATTTAACATAACAGTTTCAATATTATAATTTGGATTTTACAGCCAGAAAAGTTTAGGGTGCATCAATGAAGGTTCTTTTTGAAGCATTAAAATTTGCTTCTCCAGAGTCCACGAGAAGCATGGGCATTTTCTTTCACATAATTACTTAACCTTTTATGAAACATTAGAGTGATTGTACCAAAAGGGCATAATAAAGTACGAACCTTAGTGTCCTGAAGGTCTCCATTGTAATTTATAATCTCTTACCTGAGCTAAAGGTTCAAAAAAACCTAGTTCTATGTAACTTTTGTAAACAGAACATGAAAATTGTTTATCTCTGTGCATATTAGGTACAAGCCTAAATCATACTTAAAAGCAATTACTAGAGAGGATACTTGTTGATTTGACACAAGGATTCTCTATAAAAGCTGCAGTTACTCTGCCTCATGGAATATCAAAATTAGCATGTTTTACAATGATCTGTACAAGTTCCAGTAGATAAGATTCATGATATCTTGTCTATCACTTTGTCTTAATGGAGAATAAAAAAAGCGATACAGACTTATATATGTGTTCACTTATGCATAATATTTAATCTAATTGGTAACATATTTTAAAAAAATGTCCTGAAATTCTGGTCCAGTATCTGTTTGAACATGTCATTTAAGTGCCTGTCTGATCAGGCACCTCTCTAAAGTGTGGCGATGCTACAGTGTTTTAAAACATTATGAAATGCTGAAGAGCTGGTTTTGTATGTATTTGTTAAGATATTTTGATGCTTGTGCATAAAATAGTTTAAAGAAACTTAAAACTTATAATGGCCTCTGTCATAAATAATCAGGAAACCTGATCTTTCAACCTGATCTTTTACTTGAGCAGTCAATCTCTGACGTGCTTAGAAAAAATGCTTATTTTCAGAAATGGATTTTGCAAATATAGTGCCTCAAAATGCAAAATTTATAAATTTCTGCTTGTGAACAGATGTTATTTTATCCTTAGGGCTTTAGATTATGAATTGCATTAATTCCTAGGTTTTCAACTTTATTAATGCAGAATCTTAAAATTCTGGCTGCTAGAATATTTTTTAAAACTGTATTTAAGTTATAGCAGTTTTTGAAGATATGTAAATTGCATATTCATTTTCAGTTTTGAGTGCATTTTATTACTAAAATATAGCAATTGGCCAGCTCATATTCTTCATTTCCCACAGCCTCTGTATTTGACATAGGTGTTCAAGAATGCCTTTTCAACAGCTTGTCTAAATAATTGCTGAAATGAGAGAAAGATTTTACTTACCCGGTGAATTGCAAAACACACACACAAAAATCTCTGCTCTTTGGAAGGGTTAAAGCTTTTCATGAAGGTCAATAGAAAATAAAGGAGTGTAGCAATGTAGTTTTGTTTGAAGAATTTGAGCCAAGGTATCTATTTATCTCTAATGGAGGATGACAACGAAGGATTTAAGAAGTCACCCCGGTTATTGTCTCAAACACAAAAACCTTCCGCCTGCATCTTTCAACTTGCATCACCACTTCTGAAGAAGCAATGGGCAAACTGCTGAATTTTCATTGATCAGCTTAACCTAATGAGATGAAAAGACTTCTTCAGAATTACTGAGGGAGAGATACACACATACAAGAAAATGATTTTTGAATGCTTTCACATCTAGGCATTTTCTTCATGCCAGCAGGGAAAAGGCAGACCTAATTTCTGCTTCTGGCTTCCTCACTTGCCTGCCTGCCTTCTTTTTCCTACCTCATTTTAGATCTTCTGTAAACATGCGTTCATAATATGTTCACACCCTGCCTGGAGCAAGTAAAAGGAGGACATAATGTAGGTTTGGATGGAGATACCTTTGGGAACTGAGGCAAGAAAGCCTAAGCTGATAAAATGGCTCTTCTGATGGGGACCGTATTTGGATAGCTTGCCTCTTCTAAATTATTTTCCTTTCCTTCCCTCCCCCCAGCTTCCTCTCCTTTTCTCTCTCTTGTCAAGCCCACTTCATAAATGGTAGCAGCTGGAGATCTTTTTAGTGGCATTCAGGGATTACTGCCCTTCAGGATTTTAATAAGACCCACTGCCTGAAATGCCTGTGAGGGTGCTCTCTGAGACAATTACCATTCAGGGCTGGCATTGAGGGCTCTTCATGGCCCAGATGGCCAAGGGGCTGTGTATGGGCAGATAGCCTTCCCCGAACAACAGATCAGTGGAGCAAAGAGAGCATGTGGGCCTTTTTTTCCCTTCCCCCTCTCTCTCCCCCCCCCCCCCCCCCATTCTTTTGGCTAAGTTGAGAAGTGGGGAGAAGGAGAAAAGGAAGTGAATAAGGGGGTTCTGTCACTTTGCAGCTAATCAAAGCTAAGTTTGCTCATCCTCTTATACATAACCGGATTTAAACTGTGACCTCTTAAGAACTGCAGTTTGAGGTTACATATCCCTATTCATTGTAAGGCACCTGCTCTTTGTAACTTAAAAATACAATACCCCTGATTATGAGGAGTATTTCTTAGCTGCCCTCATAGAAAGAAATAACCTGGAAAGGACTAGAACAAGATCTCTTCTTATTTAGCACTAGGAACAGACAAAAAATGCAGGCAAAACTGGTTGGTAGCTGTGGATGTGTGGGACTGGAAAATACAGTTGGTTAACAGAGGGCAAATATTTAGCTCAAAGGAGTTGGTCATTTAGGTTTGCTTTTACCTGCAGAATGGTATGGCTTCTAGATAAGGCACACAGAAATTAATTGGTGAACTTCTGAAAAGACTTTTTCCTTGGATAAAATTTTAGCCACTGAAATAAGGGAAGGGCACAGCTTAGGAGAGAAAGTTTGAAATTGTTTTTTTGCAAGAACAGCTCTTTAGCGATTTAAGTACTTGCAAAGCTAATTTCAGTACAGCCACAGCTTTTGAGTCTTAGAGTCCTGTGCAAAAAGTGGAAAATGTGGCTTATTAGGTGAACAGCTGTTCCCTGTCTGGATGGACAGACATTAATTTTTTAATCTTTGGACCCCCTGATGTCAGAAAAACCAATTTGTGTCTGCTTCACATTAAAATTAATATTTGTGATACAGAGCTCAATTGCTGCCCATTTGTTTTTTACTCAATGAATACTTCATTCATTTAGATCACATTTAATAAGAAAATAAAATGCATCATGTAATAAAAGAGAGAAATTGGCTTAAATAAAAAGCATTATAGCTGGACTGTCTTATGGGTGAATAGTTTGGATGAATGGGACTAATTCTGTAGTTATTGATCTTGAGGACTCTTCTCTCATATCCCAGTAAGCTGTAGCAAGTTAATTTGTGGAATGGCTGAAACTGCAAATCAAACTTTAAAAAGAGTATTTGGCTGTTCTCTCAGGAAAATAAGATATGAATTGTCAGTAAAATGTTACTGATAATATATATACAAACAACTCTGCTTCATAAATTGTTGGTTTCAAAGAGTTACAAAATTAAAGCAGGATGATAATTTCTTATTTTAGAAAGTATGGTGATGGCTAGGGCGCACAGTCAGGTCCTCTTATTTGTTTTAACCCTTCTGAACTCTTCCTCCTTCCTCTGAATATTCAGGACTTCTCAAGCAGACTAGTTGTGTTGAGGGACTTCTCTGCAGCTGAGAAGTCATTTGTAACAGAAATAGTAATGCAGGATGACATTTCAGCTCATTGAAATAATTTGGATAATCATGGAAGTGGATAAGGTGAGTAAAATTTGTGTAGTTTTAAGAAATAATAGCTTTTTACATAGTATCTTTTCAGTCTTCAAATTCAATTTGCATGAGAGCATTTTAAATTAGAACAATTTATTTAACATTGACACTTCATTCTTAGGTTCAGCTTGAATTGATAAGACTAGACAACCTCAGCCAAAGATTTCTTGTGTATATGTAAATAGTACTTCAAGGAATTTGGTGTCTATATTCTGACACTTCTGCAAGACTCAATGGATGTACTGCTCCACTTCAGATGTGGTTGCAGGATGTGCAGTTTCATGCTGGAACATCTAGTCTCTTATTTTGGTCATAACTACATGTGCAATCATACAGGGAGTATAAATTGTACTCTTCAAGGACGTCAGTGTGATTCACTGGTTGTCATAATAGAAGAGCCAATAGAAGACTGGAGAAAGAATGTTATGCTGAATCAGGCTAAAACTGGTGAGATTAATCAGGCTGAAACTACATGCAGAACTATTTGTAATAATGGTACTGTGTTTCTGTGTGTAAATGTAATGTTATAGTTGCTTAATAGGCTCCTAGTTTTAGTTATCATTTTGGATCAATTCAAAGCTTTGGAAATTTAAAAAATATTTTAAGTTTCTGCTATGTGTGATTTATGTCAAGAGCAGTGTATTTTCAGGAGGACTTTTGGTCTTTCTCAAGTGCCATGTGCATCTCATCACCTCTGAGCATTGCTGCAACATCCAAATATTGATCAAAATAAATACTTAAGCTCATGTGTGATACTGCCTATACAAGATACATGATCATGGTCTTCAGATCATGCTCAACGTCTAGAATGTTCCAACATCTGGGTTTACTTCTCAACCTTCAAGGTTTTGCCAGGCCTTTATTTTTTTGGTCTCTTTTTTCCCCCCAATACTAGAATAGATCTAATTTTTAATGCCATTAAGAGGTTAATTTCTCACCCACTATCTTCTGTCAGGATTCTTAGTTAATAGCAAAGACTGCTAGAGATACATGCCCAGAAAGGACCTGAAAAACAGATACCAAAGAAGGAGGCTTATTTGGGGCATATAAAAAGCGCATACACTGGAATACTTTTGCTCTCTTTTCTCTGTCTTCCATCATGATGTGTCTAATTTTAGCCATTTCACGTTTTTTTTATTTTAGTGTCAGCAGACAATGTATGTGCAGTAATTTACCTGACAGTGTCTACTGCTGCCAGGTCCGACGGAGTCACAGAACAGCACTATAGTGCTTTTCTAAATGTCATGAGCATTTAGCTAAGGGCTCCTGCAGTCTGAATGTATTCTCTCCAGTTTTTGTTTTACAAAATGTGTAACCCTTAATTAGAATCTTTGCATTTTTCTAGTTAATATATACTGTGAAGTAATTCCCAGATCCTGGTATTATAAAGGCAGGTGTATAAACAAAATTGTTTTCTTTCCATTTGTCAACATTGACTGTCTTTCTGTGTGTTTTGTATTCCTGAATAGCTACAGAAATAATTGTGAAAATACTTCTAATTATCTTGGATTAGCTGGATAAAATAAAACCAGCAAAAAATTGGTTGATAGGCTATTATCATAATTTGTAGGTACTATTTATATACTTTACCAGTGATTTTGAATGTCCTCCTAATGGAAACAATAGTTTAACTTTCAAATATAAATTATTTTATTAGCACGTATTTCCTCCAACTGTTGTTTGATTAACTACAGGATCACATTCTGTAAGCAATAAAATGCTAAATAATTCCACTTCAGAACTTCTAAAATTTGGACTTCTGTCTCATGTCTTTAATGATGTTTGTGTTTTTAGGTTTCTGTTAAGGGAGAAGGATGTTGCTATCTAAATGTCTCCGTGATCACATCCAGACCATGCTGTTCAAAGTGCTGTCCTGCAACACAATCTGATACACTGCAAATGGACAATATTTTTTTTTAGATGTCTTTAGGAAATGAGATTATAGTGTTAGTTGCAGTATATGGAAAAATTAAGGCAATCCTAAAACTACAGTGAAATTCAGCAGATAACAAGAATGTTTTTTAAAGCGTTCTGTAGTTATATATAGTTTCCCAATTTTTTGTTGGTGTGGATTTGTTAATTTAGCATTTTTTTCCATTTTACAAATTAAACCAATTTTCTCATGTAAAACATGAGGGAAGAAATTTTTAATGCCCTATAAAAAGGTAGGGAGGAAAATGTTTCAAAGACTTACTCCAAGTGAGGTAGTCTGGCAACCAGTTGGGTCCTTGGTATTGGGCCTGGTTTTATGCATCCATGAACAAAATGCTCTTAATTGGTGTCTCAAACAGTAAACAGGAATAAAATTGTTCAGAAGTGTCTGCACATCATTTCCTCACAACTTGCCATGACTCCCTGGCGCTTCTGGTTTAGTTGGATTATTAGTCTGTGAAGGAAGAGATAAAGCATTTCCTTGTATTGAATTTGAGCACGCTCTGTGCTTTTGGCAGAATGAAATATTAAAGGCTGTTTGCGATCTCACAGATGAGTAGGGCGGGCAAACTTTCACACGCACATATAAGTGGGGAGCAGTGAGTTAGAGGCATCTAATTCTCTGAATTTAGATTTATTCATGGCTGTATTTCCCTCCCACATACAAGGATGCTCCACCCACATGGTTTTGAATGGCTGTTTTAATTAATTTTCTAAATGTCTCTAGACCAAATGTCTTTGTTAATCCCTCTGTTGACTGTGGGTTCTTAAACTATTTCATAAACACAATAAACATCTCTAATTGTAATGAACTCTCCCAGTCTAACATTCCTGAAACAGTGGAACCTGCAAGACATGCTCCTGCAAATGACAGGGTGTGGATGTACTGCTCTCGTTTTCATCAATAGAACAAATTAATTACAGTTGGGAAGGACAGTGATAAATGATAGAGCCTACTTGGGAAAATAAAATACTTTGGGGTATTGTGGTTAAAATACAAGGGGTCGAGTGTGTCATACATCCTTATTTCTCATTTTTTGTAAATACATAAAAGTTACATAACAGTATACTGTCATTATGTATGTAGTGAGGTAGCCAGAGAAGGATTTCTAAAGTATTGAGTAATGTTCTTAATGTAATACTGTATAATAAGACACAACTGGTAATTGTCTTATAGAAGGATGTTGTCCATGGCAATCCTTCTTTGTTAAAATTATCTTACATTTGGCTCACTGCTGAGACCTTCCATTCCATGGATGGCTGGTTTTATAAGTTTGGCCTTATCTTTCAGCCTGCTTATGTGGAACCAAACCGAAATGTATCTGTATTACTTAATAAGAAACTTTGCCTTAAGTTTAGGGAAGTCTCCCGCTATGAGGCACTCAGCTGCCTAAGCCCTAAAATCCATGATAATTACAGTTTCTGTAAAATTCCCCTCATTATGGCACATAAAACGCCTGGCTGCAAAGAACTCTGTGAAAATTGAGTGCTGCAAACCAGTCAGGATAAAATAAAACTCCTGGGTAAACAATAAATAAATAGACATTATACTTGATACCGTTTGTACATTTTTTGATGAAGGAGATTTCCAGGTTGTCTGGCAGAGAGGTCACAACAATTTCATTCATATAGTATTCACCACAGAGGAACTTAGTGGTTCTTCTGCAGTCTGGTGACCATTTCTTGTCTGTTACAAATGAATGTGCTGGCTCTTAGAAAAGGTGGTGCACAAGGAGTTAAACAGGGCTATTTGCCATCGATCAATACTGGAAAAAATACTCAGTAAGAGCCTAGTAACCTTCCAAATAACTTGCTTTGAAATATTCATACAACAAAAAAGGTGCAAATCTACATCTTTGTTTGAAAGAAACTCAGCAAAGATGCATCCAATAGGAGGAAATATGAAAACACTTTTCCTCAATTACCAATTGTTAGCTCAAAGCAAGTAATGAAATTGTTTCAGAAAATAGCTGCATGATTATTTATTGACTTTGGCTACATTGATTTGCTATATCATATGGATGCTATTAAAGTTTGCTGTTTTATGGAGCAGCACCCTCTGCCCCCCTTCACCACTTTCTTTCAGTTGTCATGATCAAATCCCAGCATAGCTTTCAAACCACTGTTGGAGAGATTGTGCATTTGAGTTATACGTGCAATAGTTTCGTATTTCTTAATTTTATCCCCTTGGGTATCCCCACCCCTTGTCTTTTCGAGCTTTTCTCTGTAGCGTGGGCTGCGCCTCAGATACAAAACTATGAAGTCTGTTATTAGATGTGTGCTGTTGGTTCAAAACTCATTTAACTGGAGTATGGACTATATTTTTCAAGCTGAAATATCCCACGTATCCTACATTACAATGTCAAACTGTACTAGCAGATTTTCAAAGCAAAAAAAAAAGTAATCTAAAACTATGTCTCTCAACTGCAGGATTTTTTTAACAGTTTCCTGGTTATTTTAAAATAGTGTATGTTAGAGCTGTCCCGCATCTTATTACTCTGAACACTTGTGACAGAAAAGCTGAATCATGCAAAGGATATTCTAGAAAACTTGGAATATACTTAAATCCAGATATTGCAAACTTATTCCTTGGCCATTTTCATCTAAGGAGTTCCCTCTCTTGACCTTTACTTACACAGTTTAAAGAAAGTATCAGGTGCATGATCTTTGGCTGCAGTGACATCACTCTGAGTTGCATACTACGAGCAAAATTAAACTCTCAGGAATAGAATTTGTGAACATTTGGTGTCAGTTGTCCCAAGTGGCACCAGCAGTGCACTGAATGGCCTAGCAGAGGAAATGAACTTTGTATAGTTTATAATAGAAACCAAATTTTTCTAACATGTTGTACCTTAAAAAGGCAGGTTTCTCCTTCTCTCTTAAGTAGCCTAAAGCTGTTTGGCAGCTGCCTTTTATAGCATTAACATTGCATTCTCCATCTGAAAACCCATTTTTAGCCTTTCCTGTGAATGAGTGAAGAGGAGAAGGGGGCTACAGAGTTTGCCAGTTTCTCTGAACTGCAGACTTTGAAACTTGCATCTTCTCATATGTGTGATTCTCAGTGCTTCTCTTTCTAGGTTTTTAGCTGATTTTTAACTCTATTGTTACACCAACATCAGCACTGCAAATGGCCCTCCCCGTGATTTGAATGGGGGACTTGTCAGTACATTAAAAGTGTCTGAGCCTTCCCCATGAATGCATCACACCCACCAGCCACATATCACTGCTAAAAGAAACATGGCACGCAGGTGTTTAAATTATTTACACTCATAATCGGCCTTTATGTTACATTGCTGAGCCAAGGCTCTGTTATTCTAGTGCATAATTGATGGTGCTCAGTAGTGGAAAAGTTAGAAAAGCGGAAGTAATGTGATGCGAAAGTTGATCGAGGCAGCTCCAGCTGGTTCAGCTGCCTGGACCTAGCCGCCCACACGGCCAACTGGAGAAGGCAGGGGAGCAGGCTTGCACCAGGCATCACATCAGGAGCTTCATTTGAGGGGCAAAGTACTTCTTCAGTCGGGCTGTGTGACCAGCAAGGGCTAGGATGCTTTTGTGGTTTGTCACAAATCATGTCAGTACATCTTTTGGAGGAATTGCTTTTCTGTATGCCCCAAAATGAGGAGTTTACTATTTATCCTGCATGATTTTGGATGGTGTGAGGGCAGGTACCAGTGGATGCCAAAAGGGCTGCATTGCCCTAATCATTCTGGTTCAGATTAGAACTAATTCATTCTAGAACAGACAGTTCCACAGCCGGGTATGTTTTATAAAGGCTGCAGACTTTTTGGAAATTCTGACCACTTTAGCATACACAGGAATCTCTCACAAACAAAAATGATCCAAAGACTGTCCTATTTTTTAATGACTTCAGTAATATAAAGACTATGTTGGATGCCAGTACATTACAGGATACACGCAATTATTTGAAAAAAATCAATTACATCATATCCAAAAATTTCAGCTAATTTATAAAGCAACGTAATATCTTTTTTTTTTCCTTAAATACTGAAATACTTTTTAAAGAATTTTAAAGAATATGATTTACAAATATGAATTAATTTTGAACATTCTTTTCTGCCCTCCCCTCTCTTCTTTGGGCTTTTTCAATATTAAGTCAGTACTTTTATTTTTCTGATCGTCCCACATTGTACATGTATGTAGTGTATGATAATGCACCATGATGTGACAGAGGAAGAATGATTATAAAAAATAACCTGCATATTAAACCATAATGATTGCTGTTTGGACTTCAGTCTGTATCTAAAAACATCTATAAGAGTTCAAATTATTTTGGAAGAGCATCAGTTCTGTTGCTAATTTATTTAGATGAATGTCTTAATCACCAAACCCCTCAGCATTTCTTGGTCATTATCATTAGGATATAAAAAAGGATATTCCACTACAGAAAGAAGCAAGATGGCTAAAGTAAAGAGTTAGTTGCTTTTTTAGATGGAAGTTCCTTTGGTTTATATTATGGATCTCTAAGTGCACTGATTTTTTTTTTTAATTATTTTTAAAAGTTTTTTTGGTAACACTATTTGTCTTTGAGGAAAGTAGTGCTTTGCCACCTAGTATAGTTGCAAGTAGACCTGTTGTGTAACTGGCAATGAATAGTGCTGATGAGCAGAACTTTCACTCCTGTGAAAACAAGGGCCGCAGCCTGTGTAAACACTACTGGTGGAGCTGAAATGGACATATTGTGACAATGGATACGTGGCTGAAATAATGACACTTTTGTGAACCTTGCTTGTATTTTGACAGTAATTGGGGTTCCAGTAATACTTGAAGCCCCTGCCAAAAACACGGTGTCTGGATGCACGTGAATGGATTATGTATTTTTTAAGTAGAATTTTATACTTTCTTGTATGCATGCTGTAAGTGACCACTATTTAACCTCAGCTTATATTGCCTTGATACACAGAAGTAGTGCTAGTGTTGGCACGTTAATGTAATGTTGTCACTGTGACAATTCTTCATGTGATAAGGTGAAGAATTATTTCTAAGGTGAATAGGTGAATACACTACTTCTAAGTAGAGAAAAATAAATGTTTCACCCCAACTTGCTGTTAAGAACTGTGCAGAGATCCCAAATATTTTCATCCCTAATCTTTAATAAGCTTGTCTCATTAATATTTCTTACATTAATTCTGCCAGAAGAGCAGAAACAAACAGCAAGAAATGAAAAAGTGGAAATGTTGTAAGGATTGTTATAATAATAAAAATAACAAAAAATGTACAAAATTATATTTCATATAGCAAATACCGCCTTGTAACATTTGATGAAGCAACACAAATCCTTACAGCTTCTCTGATGGCGGTGCTATAAAATACCCTAATATGCTACAATGAAGAGACCCTATGTCCTGTTGAAAATAATGACTATAGCAAAACCTTGTGTCATAACATTAGGGAGGCAAAAACAGAGCAAGAAGTAATTAGATACTGAGGAGGAAAACTTCTCAAACCATGTTTTTGCTTGTGTTGAACAAGAGCAGTTGTAGACAGCAGTCGCCTTGAGCCTCCTTTTCTCCAGTCTGAACAGCCCCAGCTCCCTCAGCTACTCCTCATCTGACTTGTGCTCCAGACTCTTCCCCAGCCCTGCTGTCCTTCTCTGGACACACTCCAGTCCCTCAGTGTCCTTCCAGAATGGAGTGGCCCAGAGCTGGACACAGGATTTGAGGTGAGGCCTCACCAGTGCCCAGCACAGGGCACAGGTCACTGCCCTGCTCCTGCTGCACCACTATTGCTGGCACAGACCAGGTGTTCTTGGCCACCTGGGCACAGCTGGCTCATGCTCAGCTGCTGTCTGCCAGCACCCCCAGGGCCTTTTGTCCCGGGCAATTATACAGACACTCTGCTCCAGCCTGAAGCACTGCAGGGGTTGTTGTGCCCCAAGGACAGGACCCAGCACTCGGCCTTGTTGAACCTCATTCCCTTCTCCTCGGCCCATGGATCCAGCCTGTTCAGAACCCTCTGCAGGGCCTTGTTACCTTTGGGCAGAGGCACACTCCAACCCAATTTGGTGCCATTTGAATGTGGGTATACTCGATGCCCCTGTCCATATAGTTGATAGACAAAGATGTAAAGATATAAAACCAGGTCTCAATACTGGGTTTTGGGGAACCCATTCACCACCACTCTCTGGGTGTGGACATCCAGCCAGTTTTTCACCCAGTGACACTGTACCTGTCCAAAACATGAACAACCAGTTTCTCCAATAGAATGCTGGGGATCAGTGGTGTCAAAAGGCTTTAGTAAAGTTTAGTCAGGCAGCAGCCACAACCATCCTAAGCAGGTCACCTTTTCATAGAGGGAGACCAGCTTAGCTGAGAAGTACCTATCTTTTCTAAACCTGTGCTGGCTGGGTCTGATCCCAGGTTGGGCTGCATGATTTCACTCAGGACAATCTGCTCCATGACTTTCCTAGCACCAACATCAGACTGACGGTCTTGTAGTCCCCTGGATCTTGATCCTCTTAGATGGGACGCCACATTTGCCAGCCTCAGGTGAGCTGGGACCTACCTACAAGGATTGCTGATAAATGATGGGAGGTGGCTTGGTGATGGCTTCCTGGGACCGTGGGTGGATCCCATCTGACCACACACCACTTGCGTGTCTAAGTGACAGGTCACTGATGTTCACTGCTTGGTAAATAGTAGCCAATATTTACAAGTGGAGTAGTTAATAGTGGGGTATGTTTTGAAATCTGCTGGTTTTGGTTTGGTGAGAGAGTTGTGCTTTGCAGTGGCTTGTCAGAGTTCACCCTTGATATGGCTAATGAGCTGTCTCTCCGAAGGCTGACAGCTGCCTACTGAATCTCAGGACAGTCCAGGCTGGAAGGAACTTCAAGAGGTATCTAGTGGAGGGAATATGCTGTCGCCATGATGGTCTCTGTGGCCTCCAGCTCAACTCCAGGCTATCTGGAGCAGTAACACACAAGACAATAACACATACTATAAACCACAAGGCCTTACAGTGCTGTGCCCAGAGGGGTCTGTGCAGGGTGTCCAAACCACTCATCTGTCACAGTGAGTCGGAGGGACCGAGGGTTTTACTTCTAAGACGGTGTCTCCACGTCCCAACTGCCATTCCCACTACTTGGGCTCACTCAAGCAACAAATCCTTTCGTGAGCAGACAGCTTGCCCTCTGCACGCTATCACTGCAGAGTGAGGGCCGTGCTGGCATCCAAAAAATAAATTAAGCCAGAATTGCCATGCTATTCCTGCAATTAGTCAGTTCACTGTACAGGAGGTAGAGGCTTTAAAAAAATACTTTGCTCTCATTAAGTAAATCCAAACATACTTTTAAATTTTATTCCTTAGGGTTGTTTTGTTGTTTTAGATCTCTTTCATGAATTTTGCATATACTATGTCCCATGCTGCTCAGTGTAATCCACTCTCAGGTATAAATCTCAAGACATCTTCATAGCAAAAGTTAACTTTTTTTTTTACTTTCTTGTTGTGCCTTCTAAGAAAAAAAAATGAAATCGATATTTCTAGAGAAAGACTGAACTTCAAAAGCTGACAGTCACCTTTTGGCTGCTTTAAAAATTATAGTAGGTAACTCCAAAACTTATGTCTACGATGTGCATTTGAATAGTTACCTTCACATGTAGCTTTCCTCTTTCACTTTCTTTTTGTGTCCTGCAGTGTCGTTCTGTGCTTGATTTTGTGCAGACAGAAATGTCTTTGGGTGGAGGACATATTAATTAAAGTGTATAGACTGTTTCTAGGGAATTTCGTATCTGGATGGTCGGGATAGTTTCATGGCATTTACCTGAATTCTTAGTGGCCTTATTTATGACTTGTTCTTGTGGAAAGAACATAATTAGCTAGGAAGAAAAACATTAAGGGAATATTATCCTGCAGATAAAGAGTGGTGTTGTATTTCTGTATTTAGCTTATCTTTTTCCACTGGAGAAGGAAGAATTAGTGCCTCCTTCAGGGACATATAAGATTTTTCTGCCAGAGTTGTTTATAGCATGAACTAAGTATTTTTTGTAGCTGCCTTCTGGTTTTTTTAAATGCCGTTAGAAGTAATAAGGCAGGATTGCAACTATAAATTTTTGTAGTGGTAGTTGGTTGCAGGCTTGCCTTCTTACTCATAGTTCTTTACGGAAAGTTACATTTAATTTCACTTAGTGAGTACTCAGGACTGACTCTACTCAAATGCTTTGATGAGCTATTAAATTTACAAATGCCACGCAGCTGTAAATTACCAATAAAGATTAGTAAAAGAAGTATATTGACATGCATTTCACAGGATTTACTCAGCATCAATCTTTCTCAACCCACCTCCAAACACGAGGCACACAAATGGTGTGACAAGATAAGTCCTCCTTCCATGATGATTCTTACTTCTGCGTTAAGGTTACCTGCTTTTTAGTTATTTGATTTCTTTTTGTCTTTGTATTTCTCATAAGAAATGAGCATAAAGGTCCATGTATATTCAATAACTCACAGAAAACAAATGGGAATATGGGAATTAAAATATGATGTGGTAATTAAATCAGATAAAAATACCTTTTCACTTACATAAGAAAGTCAGATAATACTTTATTTTCAAATATTATTGAATACTTGTTCTAAAAGAAGAACATAACTAAGCAAAACTAATTAAAGTCTTGGTTATGAAAATAATTTGTGTAATGAAGTAGCCATTATTCTTTGCCTTTACTGATCTTTTTTTAAGTGAGAAAGGAATATTTTCACAGGTGTATGGATTCTGGGGGCCCATATTGTCATTTACTTTATACATATAACTGAGGAGCAAAAGCAGTTTGTATCTTTTTGAAATATTTTTTTTTTAAATCTGTAAAGGGGACAACCTGAGCGGCAGATGAAATAATTTCATTTATTTTGATTATTTTCCAAATTTGTATAAAATAGCTTTCAAGTTCTAGGATGAATTGTTCTCCTTCTTATATTCTTGGATTTCAGTTGAGTTTTAGATAAAGAAATCTGGCTGCTTAGATTACTTTTTATCTTGAACATGTCATATTGTCCTCCCTTCATCCCCCAAAAATAGTCGTTCATTGCACTTGCTTTAGTAAATGTAAAAGCTGAGGTTAATAGATTTTATCTAAATGCTATAGTGATGCTGCTGTATATGAACACCTCACTTAAGGAGCAATAAATTGCTTTCCTACATATATTTTAAATAAGTTAGTTTGTAAAGAAATTATTTTGCTTATTATTTTTCTATAAAAGCAAATGATAGCTCTGTAGTTTTGCATGACTGAGATCTTGAGGAGGGGGAAAACTGCTGTGGTTAAGTGCTTTTGAAAGGAGCCTAGTGTGTCTGTGAGAACTTCTAAAAATATTTCTATCCCTTTTGTAGGACAGTAAAATTTGTGGGAAAATGTTATGTCATAAAAAGTGTGAGCTGGGGAATTGTTAACATAATTTTTTTTATTGGATTGGAAAAGTTAAATTTATGCTGATGATCCTATCTATACCTCCTGTGAAGACAACAAAAATTGCAAACAGATGGAAAGGTCCTATAAAGAAATGCATATGGGGGGTAAATGTTTCACTGAACACAGATTATGTCACAGAATTTTTGTAACTTTTATATATATTCATAATTATATTCAAGATTTTTTGACTCTTGTCCTCAGAAATATTTTTAAAGCCATTACAGATTATATGCTAAATAAGAACATAGACTCCCTTATTATCTTTTGCACAAGAAAGGGAAAAAAAGTTATGCAATTTACTATAAAATCCTGACTGAAAAGGTATTCCGTATATGGTCCATCCTCTTTGAGTTCACCTAGATTTTTTTCAGTGCTGTTTCTGATTTAAAGGACAGTTCTGAAAAGAAGACTGTAATTTTTCAGAGCAGTTGTGTGGCATTTATTTTCAGATTATAAGAGAAATACAGCAAAATGCTGCATTTTTTAGTGTCAGGTAGTTTTTTTACTAGGTGAAGGCGAATCCTTCCTTGTATCCAGTGTTCATCCTAAATTTTGACACTGAGATGTGAGATATATTTCAGATAGATTTCAGTGTTTACAGTCTGAGATTTGCTTCCTTGGACTGTTAGCCGGAGACAATAGGCATGACTGTTGCTGACTCACAGTAACAGGGGGAGAGGGACTGTATGGCAAGTTTTCTTTGGAAACAGAAAAAACCACTTTACATGCACCCGAGGAAACCTCAGAAAGGATAATATTTAAAAGTATTTGTGGGTCAATATACTAGGACTGCTGGCAGGTTTGTAACACCTTCGAACCGTGAGCACCTCCAGATGTCCTGATGCATAGCTGAGTAAACTATTGCAAGTCACTTGAACCTCTCTCAGGCAGGAATCTCAGCTGTAAAAACTGACATTGAAGTACAGCTCTTTACAATTCTTGAGCACTGCTAACAAATAATGACTTTTAAATCCATCTTTGTGTTCTGGTGTTGGTAAAATAGTGGGAAATAGTTGGTAAAGGAGATGGGGAAACTAGAGACCTGTTAAGGCTGATGTGAACATAGTAGATTTTTCGAAATGTAGGTAATTCTTTGGAGGCTGTTGATACAAATCATGTGGACGAATACTAGAGTATCTTGCTGATTAGACACTGGAATTCAGCTTTTCATTTAGTTAAGTGGAAAACAAGACCAGTTTTTGACCTTTTGATTTGTAGGAAGAGAACCTAAGGAGAAGGATGAACTGCATTTTTTCCTTCTTGGAGATGCAATTTGCTGAAGTTCTGCTTTGCCATTTTTGACAATTGTAGTTTGCAGTGAACAATCCATTCTGAAAGAGGGTAACTGCAGATAAATGAAGATGTCATTAATGTCATTAATACACATCTACTTCATTTTGTTTCATTACTGGTTGATTTTACTTCAAAACCAAAAATTTTCTACCTTGTGGATAGTTTCACCTTTAAAAAAGTGTCTATATCTCACCACATTTTTTGTTTCTGGTCATGGCTACTTCAGTAATGTTGTTTAATAGGAGGTGTCCAATGAAGCGAAGCCATGCATGTATGAATTGCCTTTATGGAATTGTGAATTTAAAATCACAGTGCAGTGTTTATGGTCTAGAAATCAGGTCTATTGAGGGAAGCTTTTAGTATCTTCTTTAGACTTGGGAGAGTAGAGGTAGCAGTTTGCCACACTTGCACAGTTTGACAAAGATCTAATCTTTTTGAATTCATTGCTTGTGAGTTATTATTTCTAATGACATGCTTGACTGAATCCACCTGAATAACATTGACTGAAAAGGCGGGGAGTTAAATCCGAAACTATGTATTTTGATGGAAAATAGGGATCATCGTGGAATGTGTTCTCAGTCAGCAGTTGACATTTGTCTGAATATATAGCTTAATAGGAAAAAAAAACGTAAAAGAGGTAAGCACTGTTCTGTCCTTTGGCAGGAGCAGTGTGTGAAAAACTATGATTGAACTCTGAGGATGAAAATGGAAGCCCTGGATCACACAGAGAAATAATAAAACTGGGCCCTGATGTTGTTATGCTAAGTGCAGCTAATATTGCCAATGTGCTACGAGAGGAAAATGAAGTGACCCTTTGAAATCCTTCCACAGATTGCCTAGTCATTTCAGAGTTTCAGAAGGCTATAAATGAAATAAAGGATTTTCAGAATAAATCAGGACCACATGCAAATGTTATCAGTGTTTGGAAGATGCACAATATAATCTTGCCAGAACATTTCTCAGATGAGAAGATCTTAGATGAGTGGCCTTTTTTTTCATAATGACAGAAACTCCCAAGAAGGCGCTTTTCAGTTGTTCCTAAGTTGAAAGGAGTTAGAGATTATGACACTGGAATAGTCAAAATGTAAGTTATTTTATTTTCAGGAGGAATGTGCAAAAGAGAAGCGGTGCAGGATTTGTTTGATTTTGGTGGGGGTTTTTTTGGTGGTTTTTTTTGGTGGTTTTTTTTTGGTGGTTTTTGTTTTTGTTTTTTTTGGTAAGAAAAAGGTAATACTATTTGCATATTCTCTTTTTGCAGGTATTGCAGTTGTTTTTTCTTTCTCTGTCCTTCAGACATTTAACAAGAAGTATCACATGTTTTGACTTGGTTAGAACATTTGGTTTCTTACAGGTAGATGATGCACAACAAAATTGTTCTACATTTGCAGATGAAAGATTTACATTTTCTGGATGTCATAAATGAGAGTAAAATATGGATCCATGTTAGTGCATGTGATAGATGGTCTCATATACTGAGAAGAGTACTCTGTGAAGGATAGCGACCACAGACAGGTGTTTGAGTGGCTGTGGGTTCCCCTGGGTTCAGAAGGTTAGGCAAACTGCCCCTAGGATTTAAACAGGGCAGTTGTTTTGTGTCAGTTTAATTATCCCTACGTTTTGTGAGCCAGTCACTCAAGTGGTCTGGAAATATTAGGAAATTGGGCCTTTAACAGCTTTGAGGGCAAAGTTCTGATTTGGTTTGTTTGGTATTCATTCACTTTGCGATAGTCTTAATGCAAGTGATGGGCTGTTTAGAACCATGAGGCCTGCTTAGTGCCAGTGCAAGATTAAATCAAGACACTATCTTTCAGCAGGAAATACCTCTTTGTCCAATTTTATTTATATGAATTTACACTGCAACTCAATTATCTCTGCTTGGTGTCATTATTTTGATTTTAACTTAGCAATTTAACTCCTGAAGTGTTTCAAGTAAAAATATCAAGTAAAAATATAAAGTAAAAATATCAAGTAAAAATATAGGAGTAATAAGTTTAAATAGCTCTGAATCAGTTGAAACTAGTTTTTTAATTTAGTTCAGGCTGGGAGCACAAACTGGCAGGAAAACAAATAAATGGATGAGGAAAAAAGAGATTAAGCATAAATACAGTGTGCTTTGCAGTTAAAGAACTACGAGATAGGACAGAGAGGTTAAATATATTCCTTTCTAGCATCCTGGTATTATTAAATATATAGTGACAATAAATAACGAGTAATCAGCCCAATAATATTTACTTTAATACTTAGGGTTTTTGTTTGTTTGACTTTGATTTTTTGGATGACATTACTGATACAGGAACGACTGCTTCCTTAATTAACAATTTGGTTACTAAATGAAGAGAAAACGTCTTAACATAAACAAAATAGAAATCTCTAGTCATTTCAACCCTATTTCTTTTGTAAAGCACTTGAGATTTTATTTTCATTAGCACTGAGAGGCACTTTCAAATGAGTAACTAGCAAATAAGCAAACCGAGATAATTCAAGTTTATATTGTTGAGTTAATAAAACTAATAAAATCTCCACATTTCCCAAGGTTTTCCATTATTACTATTTAATTTTTTATACTGCAGAGAAAATTGTTAAGGTTTTATAGTCTTAGGCATTATGGAAATTTTCTTTACCAGTTTTATGTTCTTTTATGACTTGATGAAGAAAATAAGGCTTGTTTTGCAGCTTGTGAACAAAGAGAAGGTGTCTTTTTAGTGGTTTAATCCGGGTGATTGTTTGGTTCCTCATTGTCTTTTGTCTGATGTATGCTTGAAGGTTCATTTCTTCAGCAGCTTTTTCTCTAAGAGGATTCTGGCAGCACAGTGCACATTTTACAGGATAGTAAATAGAAAGTTTGCTAGGAGCTTCTTTCCTCTGGCAGTTATTCCATTTTATTAATACCATGATAAGTATAAACATCAA
>WBND01000926.1:130287-144648 GCA_013398595.1 Tychaedon coryphoeus
TGTGCTTGCTTAGGCCATGGCAAGTAACAATTCATCAACATCCTAGCTTTAAAAAAGACCATTCTTTGGTTTGGGAAGAGCATTGCAATTTACCTAGTGTCCCTGGTGTCAAGAAAACCATCTGACCAGATCTAAACCAAGGAGAATCCTGCAGTGTATTCTTCGAGTTATTAATTAAAATAATGTGTTTTAAGAGAAAGTGCATGAAAGCCTTTGTTGGGTGACCTTGATATTTTGTGGATATTTCCAGGACAAAAGTGTTCAATATAATAATCACTCTACTGCACAACAAGAATGAGAAAATTAAGCCCCACAAAATATTGCTGAAGTGTTTTTGTTTCATAGAGGTCTTTTAATATTGTTATTGTTTCAGAGCTGTTGTTACATTGGGGAAGAGTAATGTAATCAAACCGATTGGCTGCTGGAGATATTTTTTAATGCACTGCTTTGGACACAGTACATATGCTCTGCAAATAAATACAGAATTAGTGTTCCTCTTGGAAGCACTTAGTGAGAATAAGTGATTTGTCTTCGTTATGAAAGGTGCATATATTTCTTCTATTAGCTGTTTGTCAGACTGCTGTTTTTCTGCTTATGGATTCTGAGATGGGATTCATCATTTGTCAGCTTGTGAGCAGATGTTACAGAGACAATCAAATTGATCACAAGGATGAATTGAACAGCAGTACCAATGTTGGAGGGCAGCTTTTACAAACTATATCTCTCTCATGTCCTGGCCCCTCCATTTTCCACTAATTTCCAGTCATTAACTGTCCTCCAGAAAGTTGCAGGAGGAAAGAAAAACCTGGTTCCCTCTGTGTGTGTGTACAGGCAAGTTTGTTTTTATTTGGAGAAACACTATTCAATACAAGACAAAAAGATGACAAAGACTGAGTCTGTACTGAAATGTCTCTGCTGCAAACCAGTCTATAATGCCATCAGAAAAAGAACATTGGATGTTGCTGGTAGTTTTTTTGGGATTTTTTAACAAAATGAAATCCTTGCCATGCAAAATTATAACTCTTTATGAAATATTGCTTGCTGTTTTATCAAGCTGATGGTATGATGATTTACTTTGTTGTTTGTTTTGCATCCATATCAATTTTTCAGCAAAGTTAATTGCAGGCTAGGGATAACATGTTACTTGTCAAAATTGACTTTCCAAAGTTTGATTTGTTCTTAGCCCAGACAGAAGAGAACTTCTGGAGCTGTGTTGATTACACAGCTATTAAGGCCCTTTCTTGCCAAGAAAACCCTCCTTTTGTGCTTGTAGGTTGTTGAAAATTGTGGGCTGCTGCCAGAGGATTGAAGAGTAAAACACATGCTCCTGAAGAGCCACATGTGGCTTTCAAACCACGGGTTTCTGACCCCAGCCTTAAGTAATTAACAGTGGCCTTTGGAATGACACGGTACTCAGTCAGAATTGCTGAGATAAAATACCTGCCCTTCTTCCAAAAAATGGCAGGGTTTGAAAGCAGACATTATTTTTTATTGAGCGCTAAGAGCAGAAATTTAGTTCTTTGTAAGCTCTGTAAATGGACTGGGGAGGGGGTAAGGGTGGTCGTTGTGAAATGTCCTGGTCAGAATGGCAGATGAGGGAGCACACTGTGTTCAGTGCTCTACAAACAAGCCTGGTCGAAGAAACGTGCTTAGAAAGGGTTGTATATTTTTCCTTTAGAAACCAGAAGTCCCATACACTGTTGTTCATTTAATATAGGCCTGAATATTTTCTGCAGAATGGAACTTTTATTTCCATAATGGCGTTCTTCTTTATGCCAAAAAGGAAGTTGATCTGCTTAACCTCTTTGATAACAGTTATATTTCATGTTCTACTGAAGAGACACAAAGATGAAGCTTTTGATACAGCAGCTGATGCAGTAAATATACATGGCTAGCGGATGAGATCACAAAAGGCATGCATTGTTTGGCATGCCAAGTCCTGATGCCTTGACAGACTAGTAATGTTTGTGGAAGATGTGTTTTTGATGCAGTAAGAAACATGACAGGTTCAATGCATGGTTCTTATTTCCTCATTTACTGGAAAGTGAAGAAAGGATTTAGATGACAGGGAAGAACAGATATTCCAAGCCTGGCATTCAGGTTGCTGCACACTGTCAGTCGCCTTTGTGACCCATGTATTGGAGAGTATTTATTACCAATGATAGATATCATAGGCAAGCTTGTGTGATGCTACAGTTTTAAAATTAAGGGAAGTTTTTCTGGGTGTGACTTCTAGGAATTGTGCCTGTGCATAGGAAAATAGACTCCTTCAAGAGGTTTATTTGTGCTGTCTTCATCTGAAGTCCAGTTTTCAAAAGGTTAAAAGAAATGACTTTTGAAATTCACAACCCCCCCAATATATTCTCTCTTACAAACACTTACTTTGCCTGTTTTAAAATCTGGAGTTCTGCAAATAATCTCAAGATTCTCTCTAAGGAGTGGATCTTTTCATGTGTAGAGAGGGCTGGATGTAGTTTGATATCCACACAGGTTGCAGAGGAAGAAGCTCATCTGTTGTCTGACCAGCAGTGGGGACTCCAGGAGACTGCTGTGAATGCCAAATTCAGGACCTATGTACTCCTTACTTCTGTGCTCTAGAGGTAGAACCTGCATTTCTAACTCAACAAATACCATATTCAGTCTGCATTGGATGAACTGTCCTGACTGGCCATGACTTAGCCCTCTTCATTTCTTCCTGAACCTTCTTCTCTATTCCTCATATTATTTGTCTAGCAGAGGTGCTTCATTCAGAGGTTATTTCAGTGCTTAGCTGCATTAATGAATGTATATTTAATTCAGTTTTAAATTAATATCAGGCCCAGCTCTGCCTTAAACTTGTGTATATTAATAGCAATCTCTTAAAAAATGTTTCTAAATTCTAATGCTTTTCTGTTTTTGTAACTGCTAAACTTCAGATATTTTTCTCAGATACTTTCTTTGTGACTGCTGCTGGCTTTCTCATGAGTTGAGCGTCCTCAGAATATCCTATGTTCTCTATTTCAATGTCTCAAGTTGAGCACTTCAGGCTGACACACAGAATTAATGCACATTTTGGAAATGCAGTTTTTAATCTCTGTGCCCTAATTTCCTGTTGTAAAATGCAGGTTTATAATACTTGTCTGCATCAGATGGGAATATGAGTTTGTGAGGATTAATTAGTTAATTTTTTAAAGTAGTTTACACCTGTGAAGTACCATATATATGCTGATAGGAGTTCTTAATTTTGCTGGGTTTTTCCCTTATGTCTTCTACATTTTGTTAGTCAGTTTGACCTGGTTAAAGAGAAAAGAAATTAGTCATCTAACCAAATTCTCTTTGTGTTCTTTCCCATATGTCTTAGCTATTCCTATATATCTTAGCTGTTGTTTGCCTTTTTTACTTGTCTTCTTCAGCTTACTATCTAAGGACTTTTCACAAAGATTAATAGTCACAGCCAAGTGCTTGGGGTTATCTGAAGGATTCTTGGGTCCTTCTCTTTAAAAGTAAAAATGCTGCTTTGATTGGAAGATTTGCTGTTGAATGATTTATTATTTTAGTGATTTCCTTTAGAAGTAGAATTATTTGCAGGAGCATCCTCTTGGACAGAAAGTGGTAGAGCAATAGGCTACATTATCCCCAAAACCCAGTTTCCACTAATGCTCAGGATGCAGTGAGCATAGGAAGAATACGATGTATTGAGTGAAGTCAACTTTTTCAAAAGTTTCTGTGGTGGTTTTGGGCAAATGGTTTAACCCAGATGTTCCACAGATGATTGCAGCATGTTCCTGATTTACTGGGTGGCTTGAGTTGAAATTACAGGGTCTGATCTGCAAAAGTAGTGAATTCTCACAGGTGCAATTGTAGTCAATAGGAACTATATCTTGAACATGAGTGACAACGTACTAAACACCCTGAACCACTGCAAATCAGGAGGCCCAAATTGTTGGTCACTCTTGCATTAACCTTTTTCTGCTTGAATTCAATTTCTGTACCATACAGTTCATAATATCCTTCAGCTGACAGAAGTGTTAAATGTAAGGTTTGTCAGTATTTGCGACCAAAGTAAATTCTTGATTAAGAGGCAGTGAGAAGCTTCTGACATTTTTTGTTGCAGGACTTTTTTGAATCGGAAAAACACTCTTAGATCTATTAATTGAAATGCTTTCTCCTGAAAATAAACAAGTAACTGTTCTTTGAAGAGACTCTTCTCATTCTGAGTTGATGATGCAGGAGTTCCCTAGAACAAACAGTACCATGATCATATAGGGACTATATTGTAGTAGATGCAGATTGAGATCAAGGTAAAATGGAAACCTTTCAGGATTTCTTGACTTTGAAAATTTGACTTTGCAACCCAACAAATGTTTTTAACACTCCTCTGAAGTGTTCACTTGCATCTTCTTTCATAACAAATCAAAGTGCCAGGGATCACGGGGAATGCTGGCATTTGTATTTCATCCCATAATTCTCTGCTATTTCAGCTAACTGAATAAATGGTAACAGCAGCAGGTTGTCATCTTTTGCATAGTAACACTACTCAGGGAGGGATTTGTGATGGGCTTTGATATCTTCTGGCTGCAGGGTAGTGGTGGAGTTGAAAGTCTCCACGCCAGGCTCCATAGGGAGGCACTTTCTAATAGGCACGGATTCTGCTATCCTTCCTTCTGCCTTTGCATCTGTACTGTCCTGTGCCAGGATTCTTTTCTGTTTAAAACACCCAACAGAAATATTCCAGTTGTGAGAAGTTAGACAAATAAGAAAGATATGAAAAATACAGTTTTATAGATGGGAAATATTGGAATATCTTTGTAGATGTTGCCTCCAGTGTTACTTTCAATGTAAATGTCTTTACTGAAAGATCTGATGTATTTCTCAGTTGCAGTAGTTAGTTCTAAATGCTACTGGTCAGTCCTGGTGCCAGGACTGTAGTAATAATGAGAAAAAAATTAATAAAGAAATGAATGGCAATCCCAGATACCATGCTCCCATCTGCAAAATAGTAGCTGACTTCCCACTATGGAAGTAGATGAGTCACCCGTGATATTTGGCTTGTTGTTTTGTGGTTTGAATTATTGAGGAGGCCAAGCTCAAACATCTTTGGTCCTAAATTTGAAATAATAGACAGAATCAGAGCAATTAATATACCTGAAGACCATGTGTGTTTTCCTAATAAGATTAATGAAATAGCTGGTTAAAATCTCTTCTTTCCCTCTCCCAACCACCATTTGGATGCAGAGATAAAGTGGAGCATAGCACTATGTGGGCACATTAAAATAAATCATAGAGTTGCTGATGCTACTTGCAGGGGATTGGTGATTAGGAGTGATTTTTTTTTTGTCTTCTATTTTTATATGTGCAAGTTAGTTTTGTACTCAGGAAGGTGAGAGACAGAGAACACCTGTGTTGAAGAGACACCTTTGCAATTGCACGCTGATTCTGCTCTTCAGAGCCCCAGCTATTTTAATCTTGGACCTCTCCTGAGAAGAAACAGCCAGATGTCAACTTGCTTTGAGTTTTCTCTGTTTTCTTTTTTTTTTTCCTTCCTGTTTTTTGTTTGTTTGTTTGTTTGTTTTGTTATTTTTAGTTTGGCATGGGGTACACAAACGAAATACTGAATTTGCTCCTTGGTATCCCTTCTAATTGTCTTAGTACTTGCTCCCTCTGCAATCTATGCATGAGATTGACTGATATTTTCAGAATGAGTTCCATTGAAGTTTGTTATATGAACAAACGCACTCTTTTGTTGATGGGGTGTGAGTGAGACATAATGAAGTGAGACGGGAAGAGAATTTGAATTCAAGTCTTCAGTCCCAAATATTGACAGTAAAGAAAGCCATCTTGCCTTTCCTAGGAGGAAATGATGCCTACTTGAAGTACATAAAAAAATTATGATGTGAATGTGAGGTATCTTAGGTATTTTTCATCTGCATGGTTTCTGAGTTTTGCATTAATATATTAAGCGTTTTTGAATCATGCTCTCTGATAATTGGGAGAACATTGGCTTGAATTCTTTTTTCCTTGGTCAAAGACACATGAAGGTTGGTTGTTACTAGTTGAGTTGTTACTATCTGCCTGCAATATGTAGATTTTTGATATACATTTGTGTTTACCATTCCCATCTTCACTTGGCCAGGTCCTGTAAAACGCATCTTCCTTTTTTTTTCCACCCCCTTTGGATATGAAGACTTACGGTTTTCTGCACAGCAAGCTCAGGATATGCTTAAATAACTACATAAAAAAGAATATTTTATGTTCAGTTCTCTTTGTCAGTACCATTTTATTATTTTGTCCAAAAATTTTTTCGCTTCCTGAGAGACTTTTTTTTTGCTTCCTGCAGGTTTTTCAGTCATAAAACAAAAACATAGGCAAAATTGTTCTTTCAGAAGAAAATGATTAAGAAAATGGAAGAATTGAGATATAAAGTACACTCTCTTACTGTGCTGCTTCTTTCATCCTTTCTTTCAGTGATGAGTTGTAGTATAGAGCCTTTGACTAATACCTTGTTAAAGCATAGACTTATGAAGATTCTGACAGAAGTGTCTGTGTGGGGAGGACAAGAAGGATTGTTAATAAAAGTGGAAATTTTAATTTACATTAGTGATTAGTACACATTAACTAGTACTTTAATATCTGCTTTACTGAGCATAATTTACACCAGTCTTCACATGCTCAGTAATGTACTGACATTTGTGTAATGTAGGCCTAAAATAATAGTGCTCAGACTTAGCCCTGAGCTGGGACATACAACACTGCTTTCTTCAAACTTAGGAATATAACAATAATAATAAATAAATGGAGCCTCATGATTATCTGAAGTCTTTCAAATAAGTATTTTTTTAAGATTTATTGTGTCTTGACATTTATTATCTCAATCTACTTACAAGACCTCTGAATTCAGGGGTTGTAATTACAGAGAATAGTTTTTTGATAGTCCGTGATTGTGCTTATACCCACATGCACAGGAATTTTGTTTCATCATAGGCAATAATCTGTAGTGAAAAATGTGGCTAAAATTATTGTTCTTTGAAATTCCCCTGTTTCTGTTGTTTCATCTCAGTCTGAGGCTATCTGTCTCAGCACACAGAAATTTCTAGCCTTCCTAAAATAGTGTGGAACAACTAGTCTTGCTCGTAAGATAGCTAGTCTTTCAATCTGAAATTCCTTGTAATAGCTGTGGCTGCTACTTGGTCTAAGTGTACTAAGAGACTAAACCTACAGACTAATTTTTTTGAATGTTATTTTGAACACTGATGGCATGAAGATGTTCAAATAACAAAACATCAGTAGCCCATCCACTCCCTGTAGGAATATACCTGTACTTGGTGTGGGTTAGTCTAATTATTTAAGGTATAAAAGATCCAACCCTTTTCAAGATATTTATAAACTCCAGGGATATTTTTCTTAAATACCTTTTCTTTGTCTGGCATAGTTTCTTTGCAAGACGGTAATTTTGAATTAAGAACATTACCAAATTACTGAACTGATGTTCACTGCTGCATCTTGCAACTCTGCCATTAGCTCTTGAGAGACGGGCATAATCCCCTGTGCATGCAGTGCAACCTATAGACCTTTGCATTTTCTCTTTAAAGGCTTCAGCTCTCCTAAAAACATAAATTAAATTAGCATGTGTGCACCCTTAAACAGTCCAGACATGTAAAGCATAATTCCCTTGCTGAGAAAATGATCACCACAACATTGAAAGACCCCAGTGTCTCCCAGCAAACTCCCAAGGACATTTCAATGTGGCACGACCTTTTCAGGATAAATGGGATTTTAAATTCAGCCTTTTCGTTAGTATCCTCTCTGTGTATTATGTCTTGCAAATTGGAGAGAGCTTTAAAGCGGTGAGTGTTGTGACAGTGGCTATTGTTTCTGCATGTGCATTGTTAATTGTAATAGCAGGAAATGTGCAAGCCATATCAAAACAAGTGAGAAGAGGGCAGAAAGGGGAGAAGCCTGAAGGGAGGAAACTTTAAAGTGAATATGAACAGTAAAGGTGCAAAAGCTGCAATTATTGTTACAGAGGAGTAAAACTGACAAACTGAATTGTGTCCCTCTCATTAGAGAGTAATATGGAAGCATTAGCAGCTGAACTGTCTTCATTCCTGAAACTCATTTTGCTCTGAAGGGAGTATTTCATTCTCTCAGAAGAGACGAAGAAGAGCAAGCCATTGATCTCAACAAGATGCATAACAATGGCTGAAAGTTGAAGAGAGGTAGTAAACATATCTGAAATACTGCATTGCTCACAGAGTTGCACTCCATATTTAGTACCAGCTATAGTCTTGTAGCTAAATAAGAAAAATTAGAATCATGAAGTAAGTAGTTGGAATAGGCCACTAAGACTTTCTGCTTGCTGTATTTTGAGAAAAGAGATAGTGATCCAAAAATTACTTCATTGATTTAAATGAAGCATACCAAAGGATCAAAACAGACTAGAGGAGCAAAATGTGGCGATTCAGGAATTGTACCCCTACAGACAGGAATAATGATATTATTTTAATTAAGACAAAAGGAGGTGCTAAGGAAAAGCAGGATTTTTTTAGAAATGGTCTAAAAATACCTGAGAGCATTTTAAGTCAACTATACTATGTAGAAAAATTGTAGCTCAAATGTGGCATGAATTTCTGAATAATATAGTTTTGTTAAACATTTCTTCAATTCTCATCTGAGTTTTGATTTCTGTGGGCTCAATAAAAATGCTGATATTGAAAAGGCACAGTGCTTTCTTAAAGGCTAAAAATAAGTAACAAGAGATGACTGGTATCTTTAAGCAATGTCATCGGTCTTTAGAAACATTCTCATTTAAATTTAAGGCCGATTTCAACATGCTCCTTTTCCCCCTCTTTTTTTCTTTGTGTTTGTTTTCTGGGTGAGTTATGCTCACAAAGTTAGTAGCAGGGAGGTATAATAAGATGGCTTCAGCAGATGTCCGTTTGGGTAGGCTTGGACAATGACAAGCTTTAGTTATAGAAAACAGGTATGTTTAAGGAGTTTGGGTAGGCAAGTGTCTTACTTAGATATTTAGGTTGAGGTTTTGCAAGGATATGTGTGAAGGGCAAGAAAAACAGCATATTCTTGCTTTCTAATTCTGAAATTGAAATACTATATTAAAGATGGTCTACATTATGTCACTTGGAGAATCACTTCACAAGGTTTAAAAAACATTATTAAATGGTTAAATCACCATTAAAGAAATGCGGTATTTAAAAAAGGAAATAATCAGAATGGCAAGAAAATGGGAGTCAGGACTCTGTTCTACTTTACATTCTGGTAGATAGTCCACTTTTATGTGAATTAAACAGAGATTAGTAGCACCACAAAAATAATAGATGGATGAATTTTAAAGTATTTCTTTTCCTATGTGTTTTACTGTTTACTGAGTACTTTTCCTAGTGACTTACATCTAAATGAATTTTGAAAGAAACTGAGTGGGGACGGGAAGATGTTCTAAGCAGCACTGGTTTCAGCCTTTCTTTGGCTAAAACTGAGTTTTTATTTCTTAGTGTCTATGATTTATTTAACCACATTCTCCTTATTAACACTAGTTTCCATCAGTCAGTTGCAGTCTTTCTCTGTGGGATCCATTAGTTAAATTTGATAGCAAGCCTCCAATTTTCCTCTCTTTCTGTGTATCTGCCTTTTTCTGCAAATGAACAAAATTTTATGTGCTTACTAAGAAATTCTTATTTGTGGTCCATTTTACGTGCAACATCTTTGCTATATTTCTTAGTTGTTGAATGTGTAAAAATTTAAAGCTTATAGACTTATCAGGGGGTTTTGGCAGCAACAATGAGAGATAAATCCTGAAGTAAATTATGATATGAGAAACACCAGACAGAAATGCTGGCAGGATTGCATGAATGGAAAGGAGATGCTGCTTGGATGTAAGGCAGAAGAAAAATACATGCCCTGCAGTTGTATTGGAATATTCATGCTGGTGGCTGAAGCTGTAAACATCTTCCTAAATTTAAAATCAACCTATGTGTACTACTGGTATCAGCATTTGAAATCCAACAGTGTTTATAGAATTATTAATAGCTATTGTGTTTAGTTTTGAGTATGCAGTGTTTCCCTCACTCAAACTATGCTATTACATGTGCATGCCTTCTTCTGATGCAGAAGGAGGTTGGATCCTGGGCTGTGTTTTTGATATACCACAGAGGACATCGCATCTTGCCACTTGTGTGTGTTATGTTCTCTCATAAACTGTTTCTGTGGTGCAAGTTAGGGTCTCAATATGTTCACTGTTCCCCATTTTAATTGGTTTTATCTGCTGCTATCATAACAGTCTTATCTATGCAAACAGTTGCATAGATAATATTTGGAGATCTGAATTCAAGCTCAGACACCCAGTATCATCTAGCAATTAAAGGTTATTTGATAGTCCTGTCTGTGGCTCAGGTGCTAGGCAACTCTTGTCTCTGGCTGACATCTTTCTAGCATCATAAAAAATGTGTCAGGGGAAATCTGGGTATGGAAGGCTTTCCGAATGGAAATGGGTTGAAAAGCCTGTGCAAAGTGCAGTTCAAGCCCTAGTGGAGGTTCAAGTCATTGACTGTTTGCTAATGACTATGCAGTTCAGGTCTGGGAGATTTTTAATTATTTCTGTTACTGAGCTTGGTGAAGGAATAAAAAAAGCTTCTGTCTCCATGACATGGGTGCTTATGTGTACTGTGAAGGAGAAATTAAATGCTTCAGTGTTGCTTTTCTCGTGTCTACTCTAATCTTTCATATGAGAACTGCATAACAAACATACTGTGAGTACTGGAACACTGTGCAACTGTAGTCTAACTGCATAAATCAAGTTAAAGGGAGTTGTATGTCCCCAGATGATTCACTGGTTTATTAGGTAAGGTAGTCACTTTGTTGGGATTTTGGCTTTTTTTGCCCACTATGTGTCAAGAGAAACAAAAATATTTCACAAGCTATGAAAGGAACATGACACATTACATAAATAGAGTTTGTAGCATTTCTTTATCTCCTCTTTCATACCAAGACTGCTTCTCAGTTCTGCTTGCCTGTCATATTGAAAAGTGAGGTAGATATACCAAAAGTTCTGTGCCTTAGGTGCTTCAGTTTCTTGTTTTGACTAATAGGTGGATTAACTATTTTGAAGCCTGATTATTTCCTTCTTTTTATCTAGAGTAGATGAGAGAAGAGACAAAAGAATAACAAATGGGATTGCTAAGTGGAACACTGATCAATAGAAAGCGCTGTCCACTTGGGTAATGGACATCTCTGTCATATCAGCTGTTAAAGAATTCAGTCAAGATGGGTCTCCATAGATCTACAAACCATACACCATCCAGTACAATAGCCGTTCCTCTGCACCCCTAATACATGGAGGTAAAATCTCAGCAGCTCTGTCTTTGAGATGCTAGCTGCTCTCCTTTGCTAAACTTCTACTCTTTGCTTTGAACCACCTTTTTCTTGGATGCAGCACTTTTTTCTTGGAAGAAAAGATACATTCACATACACATAACAAGATCCTCCTGCTTGTTTTGTTTGATAGGATTGGTTGCTCTTCAGTTCTCTAGTAGCCAGAGAAAGGAACAGTTCTCTTTAAGAAGACTGACAAATAGCTTTATCCTCCCAGAGCAGTTCTGAATAACTAGTATGAGAGTCTAGTGACTCTTCAGGAGTTCACTTGTGTCTGAAGGTGGTGGCTACACCTACAAGTTTTTCCAGGGAATTTTACTGTCACCTTTGGCAAAGTACATAAGCAAATGACATAGAGATTGGCTGTCTAATGAATCTTTCCTGATGTTCATCTCAGAAATCCTTCCCTGCTCATGAATTGTGATAATTTTTGGAGTGGCACTGTCCATGGCCCCTTTGCAGTGCACAAGGTCCAGGCAGAAGGCTGAATAACAAAGCTTTGTCCTGACACTCCCCATCTTGTGTAATTTTCTAAAACTGTATGCTCCAGTGTAGTTAGGTCAGCTCATGAAGATCTCACAGGAGAAAGATTTCCTTGGCAGACAACTGAAGACTCCAGAGGTGAGAAAACATCTCTGTATCTGCTCATCCTCTAGGTTAATGATTCTGTGGTAGCACTGAACCTTAAGCAGTTTAGATAGTTTAATGTCAGCCTAATGCCAAAAAGATGTGGTGTTTTTTAGTGTTAATTGCAATACATTGTCTTCATTTCTCTCGTGCTTCTTGATACATTTTGATGTAGAGCACCCAATTTTCTGTGTACTCTTATCAATGATATGCTGTAAAGACTTCTGGATGTTCTTTATGAATTAGCTGGTGTGCGCCAGTGTATGAAGAGCTGAATGTGATATGTGGTTTTCTCTGTTCTGCACTGAGGAGTTGAGTCTAAAAGAGCTTTCATGAACTTTACACTTGCATTTCTGTCCAAATCCTTCAATCTTCTGCTTTACAAATTACGGAGTTCAAAAAAATGTAATTTTTTCTTCCTTTTGCTTTAATCTTTTCTAGGTAAAATTAGTTATTCTCAAATAGTCTACAGTAACGGATACCTGCTAGATCCATTCTCGAACGTAAATATTTTTATGAAGAGTAGATTTTGATTGGGCAGAGGCAGATCATTAATTTTCAGCACTGCTGTTTGGCTGTTAATGGGGTTGCTACCCAAATGGCAAGAGTGATTTTACCTATCAAATGTCCTGCATATCCCAACAGGCTGCTCAGTTTCAGACAAGGGTCCTCACCATTAATTGCCCCATGTAGTGTTCACACTCTGTTGGTTTGGTTTCTAAGTTTACTTTCTAAACAGCAGCAAATTCTTTGTGCTCCTTTCTACAATAATTTTTCTTATCCAGGACCCCTAAAACAAACCTGTCTGCATACTCCATTCCCCCATGTCCCCTGAGCCTACTCAATATACTAAGCATATCCTAAGGATGCCTAAGCACTGTCTGTTTGCCATCACTGTATTTCTTAGATGTCCCTGAGTTTGAGGAGCCTCACTCACCGTTATTACTTACCATACACAAATGTGGCAACACACTTAAAAAAGAATAAAAACAATGTGAACCAAAATAGTATCCTACCATAACAAATATAGATTATGTGTGGATGTTTGACACCTCACTGAATTCTTGCCTCTGATATGTTTTTAAGGTCCATGGATTGTGTCAAAGCACATTCTGAAAAGACAACCTTCTTGTGATTCTTCTCTTCCTGACTGTATTCTCTGTCTCTTTTACTGCAGCATGCAGTTTTGTACACTTGATATGCATGGTGCATATTACACTCTCATTTTTAAGACTATTTATGCTCAAAAGAGAACAGAAGCATGGTGTTGTGGGTTCTTCGGCTAGAATAATATAGAAAATAATTTATTTTACTTTGCATTCTGTAGCAGGCTTCATGCATAAGCTTGGACAAGCCACTTATTTTTCTGTTTCTCAATTTTCTGTCTGATAAAATAGAAATTACACTAATTTATTCCTTCCTCCCACCAGTAGGGTGGGACAGTTTATCAGTGCTTGTGGTAATTGAATGCTGAATATGAGACTGGAACTATCCAAATACCCAGATGATCTTAAATATGAGATACTGAAGACACAGTCCCAACAAAGAGGTACCCCTTTCCTACGGTACTCTGCACTACTGAGTCAGAGTTTATGAATTTTAAATTATGAAATGACTTTATTTAAAACAAAACCCTAAACAACAAACAAACAAACAAACAAACAAACATCCCTCCATCCCTCTCTGCACCCCACTCTGAGACCTATCTACCCTCAAACCCCTTAACTCAGACTTGGCTAGTAAAATCTAAACATTTCCTCTTAAAAAAAAAAAAAAAAATTCTTCTAATCTAGAAAAAATTTGGAGGAAGTAAGGTTTAGGCTAAATTTGTCCTGGAGTTAAACCCCTGCAGTGATTTTATAATGAGGAGATGAATGGTGCTAAACACACACTAGAATATTTACACTTAATTTTCTCATGAAAAACATGATGCCTGGTAAAAACTGCCTTTCTTTCCCTATGGTTTAGCGTGTGCATTCAGTGTAGTATAAAAAAGGAGCAATAAAAATGAGATATTCGTGAACCAATAGGTTTTGGCCTATTTTTCAGCTGAACTGGAGTATATTTTTGAGCTGAGTGCAATGCTCTTTTCCAGGTAATATGCATCTACTTCTGCAGTGCCACTCTATTAGTAAGTTTAATAAGGGTTTGCACAATAAAAAAAAGGACTTCAGCATTGTAATCTGGAAAATAAAGACGCATGCAAGTAATAAATCCAGGTATGAATAAATCCAGGATTTTGCATGTCAACGTTATATCTGTAAGTTTAAATTATTGTGTGCAATACTGTCTTGGGTGCTATTTTAAGTACACAAAAAGGGTGTTTCCTTTAGTAATAATATATATGGTAAATATTAAGCTTTTTTTTTTTTT
>WBND01000926.1:144798-174377 GCA_013398595.1 Tychaedon coryphoeus
GACCTATTTATATTGGCAAAACTAAATTTATGGCAGAAGAGCAAATAAAAATATGACTATTAAAAGCATGCAATCTCCATATTGGGAATTCAGACTTGAGTTTTCATAGTGAATTTTGAAAGGAATCCGAAATGCAAGTATTTAAAAATTCAATTTAGACTTATATGCCTGCATTCCATCTTATGTTAGCTCAGCTGCAAAATAAAATCATTATTATAGTTTTATTACAGCTAAGCATTTTGGAGGCATTTGTGTGATGTTCTTCTGCAAGTGCACTTAGAGGAGGCTGCAGATAAATTCTCTTATTGATGACTGCAGTGCAAAATCAAAAAGTTTTCTGTTTACCTTGCAGAGCACGCTCAATCCATGCAGCATATAGCATGAAAATTATGACATTCTTTGCTTTGCTGTGCTGTTCAATACCTTCCTATATTTTATGGAATGCTGCGGTTATGTGGTTTTTTGGTTTATTTGTTTATCTGCAGCTTCCTATACCAAGGAAAGACCTATTTAAAATTCAGGACTTCGTTGTGAGAGACCTCATGTTATCCTTTTTCAAAGCACTCTCCCTGTAGTGATGATTTGGCATTATATTGGGTGACACTAGCAGATTTGGGTCAACCAGTTTTATTTGCTTATAAGAATATTTTCCAAAATAGAATAAAGTAGCTCTGATCATGATCCTTGGGAACACACACCTTTTACAGGTTAATAAATACTTCAAGTAATCCTGTTTTGATTCCAGTATTTTTATTCTGTTCATACTTTCCCTTTTTGGTTCTGTTCTCCTGAGAAATAATGTTCATTTACCTTATTGGAATTTAAATTGCCATTTTTATTCCTAACAATCTTTAAAATGGAAAGGACTGTCCATGCTTATTTGTGATAATGTGCGGTTCTTTGGAGTCAAATGTTGATAGAGTAGGAATAAGAAAAAATTGGGAAAAATTACTCAGGAAATTATTCTGGAGGTGTCATCAGTCTCAACTTTTGGGTACATTTTAGAGAACTTAATTGCACCAATGACTGTGAAGCCTATTCTGTTCTGATGACAACAGAGGACACTTGTGGGGTGTAATATTTTTGCTGTTTTTGGAAAGATTACACTCTTGTTGATGGAAATGAGCAGGGTTTCCTCCAAAATCTGGTAAGTGTTTACTTTATCTGTTGTGTGCAGGACATGCTTAGTGATTAATGACATTTACAAGTGTTGTTTATAGGAGCTCCAGTTCCATGTATGCGACCTATCAGTTACATGTGCTAACTTCAGAGTTTAGCTTCCCTGTCAAGTGCTACTGACTCTTTCTCTTCTGAGTGCATAGGACAACACTGTGGAAGAAATAAAAGCAATGGGAAATCTTTAATCTTTAAAATGCCATAGCTGAGAGCTGTGTTCCACAAAGAAAGGTAATGAAAGCTCCAATGCTCTGAGAGCACAGAGCTACAACAGAACAGAACAATGTCCAGGGAATTTAAGACTTGCTCTTTGTGTGGTAAAGGATGACAAACTGTGTCCAAGAATTTTAGATGTCTCCAGGAAATCTTGTTATTGCCATTTGTGGCCCTAGCACCATAAATATTGTTTATTTATAGTGGAATAAATATTGGTTTTGCAAGTACTGACTGAGCTTGTGGAAATTTCTGCCTCTGTGGGTTTTGGTGGTGGGGGGTGGGTTGAATTTATTGAGTTTCTTTTTAAAATATGTCTGCTAACATCCTTAACTTTATGATGTTTATTTTAAACTGGGCTAAAGCACAGAGATTCTGAGGGTCTCAGCTTCTGGCAGCCTGTGTTTACATTTGCCCCTCATGATTGTGGAAAAAAGTTTGCCTGAGCATTAGTCTCAATGCAGTGGTGTTTGCTGAAGTCTGTAGCCGAGTTGTGAACTGCCCCATTCCTCTCAGCTACAATACAACTAATTTGTAAGATCTGCTATGTAGAAGAGTCACTGTTAGAGAAGCAAGCCTGACAATTCTGAAGCTTTTTTTTTCCCAGTCTTGGCAATACACACTATGAACTTTTGCGTTTTAATGTGAGAAAGAGGCTCCCAAGCACTGCATTTGCAGCTTTCAGGAAGGTTAGGATGCTTGTGGGGCAAGAAAATACTCCTTGATCCACTGTGGAGCAAAAGCATTCCTGTACCCTCCCACCACCCCTGCTGGGAGGCTGGGAGTTGAGTGTGCACTGGCTTTACAGCTTCAGTTACATCCTTCCACCCTTCAAAAAGTTTGCTGCCCTGAGAAATTTCATCAGAGCTCAGATTTAAAATAATGTTACCAGTTTGTCTCACAGTTCAGAGTCTCTTAATATTCACAAGTGAAAATCTATTGTATAGCAGCACAGGCTTGATTGCTTTCATGCCTGAGCTCTTAGAAACTAAAATTCTAGGACAGCCCCAAATACCACATCCTAATGAGATATTTCCAGTCTAGAAGCATGTAATAGCTTTTTAAAACACACTCTTTAGTATAAAAAAATATCTGCTACTTTTAAACTAATGGCTGTGGGTTTAATTCCCCTTCTCTATGCAGTCTGAGTTTGATTGAAGACAATGAGTCAAATTCTCACACATTACTAAATCTATGCATTAGAATACTGTAATTGTGGTGATTCACACTAATGTGTCTTTTCTTTGATATCACCATACCAATTGAAAATGCTGAAAAAGTGAATAATTTAATAAAAAAATTTATTAGGAAAATATGCAATGCCTCAGTGTCTGATTTGAGTAGTGGTAGCAAAATTAATTCCTGTACTAGATTCAGTGACATTTCATCCAGTGTTTGGTTTATTTTAGGGACATAAATTTTACTGGAATGGAACAGTATTTTGTTCTGGTAGATATGGCTAAGAATATTTTTGCAGTATGAGCCATTTCATTCTAGAGAGAATGTTTTTTATGGTTCTTAAAATATGAAGAAATTCATGTGGAGAAGGGGGCACCTGTTGGACATTTCTGTTAAATACTGATGCCAAGGGCAACTTCACAGTAATTGCATGTTCTGTGACTTCTGACATGAGCATTATGGCAGTAATCTAGCCCCTGTAATTTATTTCTGATAATGATCAGTATGCTTGGAAAAATGTTTGCATTTTTTTAAAAGTTTATCAGCTGTGCTGCTGTTAGATAATTACGCATATGAGTATTTTCATTAAGTCATAATATTTGATCAAAGAAGGAGGTGACCACCAGTGTATTTCTCTAGATATTTTCCAGATGGAATGTGCTCAATATTCAAACAGTGTAATTGTATTTGGAAGTGCAGATATCAAAATAGAGAACATAAAAGAGGATTGACCAGAACTTCCATCAGGAATTACAAGTGTACAGAGAGAAGGAAACACATTAATGCATTAAACTCCTGATAGCTTCTATGGAAGGTTAAATGCACTGCTCCAACTGCACCTGACTGAGGTTAATGGGGTTATTTCATCTAACTGTGATGTTGGCATTTCTGCATGTGTGGCCACACTCCAACCTGCATCTCTCTGTTTTTTAAAATGCTACTAAGTTCTGAACTAACCCAGGTGATACTGAAGAATTAGTGGCTGCATACTGGCTTAGGCTGGAAGGCTGGAGCTTTACTGTGCTTGAGAGCTGGAGGCAGGGACTTAATGACTGACTCAACTTCAACAAGGAATAGTATTCACATGGTCTATTCACAACAATATTACTGAAATAATTAGGCAGCTTTAGTCTAGTTATACGAAAGAAGACCATATACAGGCAGGATTAAAGTTGTTGGCTGCCATATTTGTTCTTAAAGTCAACCTTTTTAATTATGATTTTCAGGTAAGAAGAAATGTATAGAGCTCTGGTGTTTCAGCAATACAGTTCCTCTGCTTGCTTATGCTTACAGTATATTTTTAAATTTTTTAAATTGTGTTCATAAGATATTATATGCTGTTTTGACTGAGAAGAAATGTGTTTTTGAACACTGTGTCCCATTCTAGACCCAGTTTGCATCTTTTACTTTTAGACTATTGATGTTAAGCTGACAACCTCCAATTTTTTTTTTACATAGTCCCTTAGCAAACAAATAATGGTATGATGTTTTAAGGATAAAATTTATTTTTATTACAGATCATGTTGGAATACACGAAAGGGCATCTTAAAGCTGAATTAAAGTGCTTATTTTTTGTAGAGAGGTAAATCCTGGTCTCAGAGATACTGGTGTATGTAAGATGGACAGCAGTTTCCTTTGGAAATAAGTCTTTCATCCTTGTTTCTCCTCTTCATTTTCTTTCTTCAGAACCTAGGCTATTCTTCAGTGCAGAGGTATAAGGTGTTTGCAATCACAGCTCTTGTTAATCAACAGTCTTGCAAAAAAAACCAAACCAAATTGAAATGACATAGAAGTGAAGTTTCTTCTGGTTTATGAACTGCAGGGAGTAAGGTTGGTACACAGGCAGTGCACTGAAGGACAGTTTAGGAAGCCTACTGAGAAACCATGGAGAATAAACGAAAAATCTCATGTTTTTATTTCCCATAAATATGCTAATAAGTCAGAATGATTTTGTAGGAAAAGAAAGGAATGGAAATAAATTCCAGAACATAACTTTGGGTTGATAATCTGCATAAGTCTTTATATTAATACTTAATAAATACTCAAGAAAAGAAAAGTGGCTGATGTTTATCTCTCAAGCTTGGTTATGCTTTTCTTAATTATGGTGCTTTTGAAGTTACTTAATTCTGAACATGCATGCTCTATGCAAGAGTGACTTACTAATTTTGAGTTTTTGGTATGCAAAACATAATTGCAGATGAACCTGTGAAATTTGTTTTAAAGTGGACAACTCAGCACTTTGGAACTAACTCTTAGTATCTTTACACATGTGAATGTTCTTTTTAAGCCCCACATGATAGAAATCACAGATGTAGTCAAGGCCTCTGTGCCCTTGCCAAATGAAATCTCAGGCTATTTCTGTAGCTTAAAAACTATTTTAAAAAATATTCCAATATGTTTTTTGTGACTTTGTAATTTCTATGTTTACTGAAAAATGAATTATTTATAAATTGTCATGTAAGAAATATGCAAATATATTCAGGAAATCCCTTTTTCTATATTAAGCTTTTGCTTCTTCTTCCTTTTATTTCTAATAGCCACAGTGAACATTTGTACTCCCCTACAGACCAAATTTTTAAAAGCATTCTTGGGTATATGGACCTCTGTAAATTACTTGTGTCTTTGATAACCTATTGCAAGGCTGTAGGAATTGGCATTATTTAAATAATCAGAAACCACTCTCCTCATTCCTTTTTTTCCGCCCATTCTGAGTCCAGGCATATGTTCTTGAAAATTAAATTAATAAAAATAAAATCATAGTCACCAAAATTATGTAGAAGGTTGTAACTTTAAATGACTGTGCATTGGAATTACCTTCTTATCATAAGAGTTAAAGAATTTAGTGGGGGAAGAGGAGAAACAGGGAGATACATTTAGCTAATTTTGTCTGTAATCCCTAAACAATCCATGCTACCTGTGCCAGATGTAAAAGCAGCTCTGTTCTTCCTCATCTGCATACAGGCTAAGTAGCAAGTCTCTGTTGTTATTACAAAGGGATTTATAACAATGGAGAAATGAAGCAGGGGGTTGGCAGATAAGGGCAGTTAAGCCCTTGGAACATTACAGCAAACTTGTAGAATATGGGCAGTGAGCATGATAAGCTTTGCCTTTGTTACTGATAGAGCCTTGCTGGGAAAATATGATGTGGCCTGGCCTGTGGTCTCCTTTCATGCTTTCCTGGAAGCATTGATCCTTGCAGAAAGCCTGGTCTGCAGGTGTAGTACTGAGATTTCCTTCTGCTTACCTTTGGAAACAAGGACATGCTGCTTCCAGTGACATAATCCGTGGCATACGTTTTGCATTCAAGTGTATACATGTAAGCACTTGACTTATTTTTTTTAACGTTGCATCTTGTTTTAGGACTTGCAGGAGATTTCTTCATTGCAAAGTTCTCTGTGTAGTAGGCAAATTTAAGTGACTGATAAAATGATCTGATGGGTTGATCCTTATGATGGTTGTGGTAGGATGAGCATATTTCTAAAAAATCTAAATTTCAAGCTCCAAGAAAAATTTAAAAAACCAAGCTTCTTCTCTTTGCACCTCCCCTATATAGAAAGCAACTTTTTGTTCTGATTGTGGAATGGAAAAAAAATTCCAATATTGCAGGGGCAACTGGATCTAGTGTGTTGTTTTTGAAAAACGGATGAATCTTCTGAGGGGATGTGCTTGATTAATGGTAGTATGGAAGGTAATATTATGCATGATGGTATATAAGCTGGTCCAAGCAACTAAGAAAAGGAAGTACTGGCACAAGTTTTACAAAAAGATGTTCAGTAGAAGTGCACTGCACAAGCTTAGGGTTGCTACAAAGTTAATTTAAACATTTAACTCATTCCCTAGAATTATATGTGCATATGTCCTATTGTGTCAATGGTATTTTTTCAGTTTGAAAAGTGGTGATGGCTGTAGTCAGTTGCTGTTATTTTTAGGTTCAGATCAATATTTCTTACATGATCTGAGCAAATTTTTATAACTGATTCCGCGTCTTTGCAGACTTTCAAAATAGCACTGGTAAGTCGTCTTCATCGATTATATGTTTGTATTCTACTGCAGCTAGTCCACCTGCTTTAAATTCCCAATAAAATACATGTGGAAATGTTACTAAGTGTAGAAGTAGGATAAAACAATATCTAAAACCACTTTGCACATCAAGGCAGGAGTCATTTGGTAATGTCAGAAGAATAAGAGACATTAATATCTAATTCAGTTTGCATAATTTGTCCTTTAATGTACCTTTATTTATTTAATTCTGAACAGGTATACTTATGTATACATATATTCTATAAATATTTTTGTGATGTCTGCCAGCCACACTGCTATCAGCATTAAATAATGTGGCTACGGGGAAGCTTCAGATAATGGGCAAAGTTATGTAGTTTTTAGTTACATGAAGGACATTTTATATAATTTTAGAAGTTTTCCTAGTTTCTCATGAGTTTACTGTAATTGGATTTGTGATAGCTGAAATAAATAATAATAAAACATTTCCCTTATCTCTAATCATCCAGGAATCAGAAAGTGATGTTTTTGATGTGCCATTGAAATTTCCAGCTGCAAAGGAGTACAAGAAATCAATTCAATAATTAAATCTGTTATTTTTGCATGACGAAGTTAGGCTGGATTCGACACTAAAGGAATGGGGAATGGATTTTTTTTTATTTATTTGGAAATAAAGACAAATTTCTTTGGTCGTTTGAAGCTACTCAGAGACTTGAAATGTAGGGAAAGATACAAGGGCTGGGATTAATGGACAGACCAGAAATTAAGTACTCAGAAATGAATGGTGAATTCAATTAACTGCACCAACATGACCACCACATATGTAAATAAGCGACCAAGACTTGGAGAACAACAGAAGTAATAAAGAGTTAACTAGAAAATGTAGTTTTCAGAAACTGATGAAAGTTTTGTGGTTTTTTTTAATGACTGCTCCGAAATAGTTTTGTCATTTCTTGCTGCTATATGAGAAGGAAAGAGTTTCTTTTTTTTAATCTCAGTTCTTCTTTTGTGCTCCCTCAGCATGTTTACAAACCTAGGTAAGTTTTCCTTTTAAACTGCAGCCTTTAAACCAGCTTACCAGCTAAATATAGTTAAATATTTTGAAGTATATGCTACAGTGTGGGCCAGAGATTTGTGAGAAGGGGAAACCAAGGTCTTACTCAGAAACTTAAAAGCATTATGATTGCTTGTATAACTAAACTGCTATTGCTCATGATTACTCATGCTTTGGAACTGGAGTAAAAGTTAATTTTTAGAAGAAGGATCATGAACCCTACCCATTGTTTATCAGTTGCAAACTAGATTGGGTGAAATTAGGTTGAAAAAAATGTGCTCTAAACCTCTTAAAAACTAAGAAAGTCAAGTGCTAACCTTGGCAGAAATGCTCCTGGTAGTGCAGTGGGGCAGGTCCACGACAATCAGTGTGGTGTGGAGCACACAGAGGAAAGAGGCCTTTGTACCTTCTTGATTATAGGTCTTTTGGTTTGAGCCATTATCTTGAACCTGGTAATCAGGGCTGGTAATACCTCATTTGGTCTGTGTCTGTGAAAGATGTCTGTAACAGTGCATATCAAGGACTGAAGAACAATCTCTTGGTTTATTCCATTTATAGTAGTTAGTGACAAGCCAGCTGTGGAATTTGCAAGCTATATCAACTAGCCCATGCAGAGAGGGATATGTTCCAAGACAGCAGTTACTGTTGTAATACAGTGACACTGTGATTTATGAAATATCTGACAAATGTGCCACTGAAGAAGTCTGTTCTTTGTATCTGCCTCTTGTGCTTACTTGTGTTGTCCTGGTGACATCCTGTCCCTCTGCCTCCTGAAATATTTGTGTGCCATGTTGGAAATGAATGGTAGACACCTCTTTCTTTCCAAGAAGGAAATAAACAAGGTATGAATGAGAAATAGGGAGAGACTGTGTAACTGAGTCACTGTGCTTTGTCACAGTTGCACGCATTTTATCACACCTGACACAAGCTGAGCAGTACTTAAGAGTTCAAAGGAGAAAACCAGTCCTTACTCTGGTATCATTTAGTTTCACTTCCAGAGCTGCTATAATATTAGAATGCTTCTCAGGCATGACCTTTTTTTGTTTGTTTTTGCTTTCAAAGAAAATATCCAAATGGTTCTGTTTAAGCAAGACGCTGTTTTTCTTTAACCCCAAGCATTTTTAGCAAGTCTGTGAAATAACTGTGGCACTTACTTAAGATCTTAATTTCACTTTTAAGAGGTACTATTATTTTATTCTTATTTTTTTCCCATGTTACATGATTTTCCAGGATTGCCTGTGTTTTGCCAAAAAATAATTACCTGGCCAAGTTTTCTGAGTATATATGTGTATATATATATATATATATATATATATATATATATATATATATAAAATAAACAAATAAATAAATATTTGTTTTCTTTTTTAAGAATAAATAAATATTTGTTTTCTTTTTTAAGTATATAAAAGCATGCTGACTTTGTCTCTGGCATGAATTTACTCATGGTATCAAACTCATGCTTTCTTTTGTGGAACTTTTGCATTTTCTTCTGCTTTGTTTCTGTATCACATCTGACCTGCACACAAGTCTTTCAGAACAGTAGGTGAAATGAAATAGACAAAGCCATATCCACCGAGTACAAAACAGCAGCACTCCCCTTGTCTCCAATACTCAGTCAAGCCCCATATCCTCTCTGGTCTGAAAAGGCCACCTGTTGGTGAATGGGAAAAAGATGAGGTAGTTCTTTGGAAGATAAATGTGCCAAGGCTCTATGATTTTTGTAGTTTTCTACCTTTTTTTTTCCCCCCCCTCAATTTCTCACTTGAAACTTGCATGAAAAAGGTAATGAACAGGAGCTCTTTGTGCAGTACTGGTACCCTATATGTAAATGGTGATGCCACTTCCTTTGTAAAATACTCTAGAGTTGTATTAGTGAAAGTGTTAAGATCAAAGTATTATTTTTATTACAAGTCTGGTGCCTAAAGTGTCTTCAGTAAAACAGAATAACTGATTCTTCTTTCCTTGCAACCTACCGTTGTTGAAACTTGAATGACATTTATATTATTATTCCTGTAGCCTGTGTAGAGATTCAGTAAGGCTTGAAAAGTATAGTCAATACTATTTGTCAGTAGTTCTGTTTGTTGAAGGTATACATTTGAACACTGAATAGGGCTGCTTTTCCCTTGCTAAAGAGACACAGCTGTCTTTAAAATGCTAGCTGAATTTGGATGGAGCTTGAGGTGTAATGTAATAAGTTACACCATGCCTTCAATACTGGAAGAAGTTGAAACAGCTGCAGAAGTACACAGGCACATACACAAGAGGTCAAATCCATGGGATCAGATTATAAGGCATTGTTACAAGCATGACTGTGGAAGCAGTTTGCTGTCTTTAATCACACATAAAACAAACGCAGACTCAACAAGACAAGGTTTAGAGAGAGCCAGAAAAAGGGAGAATCATCTGCCTCCCCAGTTGTGTTTCTCCTCCTTCCCACTGCCCAAGTGGGACTGAATGGGGAACCACTGAGAGCTGCTGGTCTTCCAGTGATACGCTGGGCTGTGTGATGCTGCAGTGAGCGCACAGGTTTGGATCTGCTTGGAAGGAGCCTTGTCCAACTTTAGGCTATGGTTTCCTGTCTCTGTCACACCTTATGAAACCCCAATTTTAGCACTTACGTTATGGAAGGGTTTAGAAACTCAAGCCTGTGTACCCTTGCCCAATTTTCTTTTCTCAACAATTTTATTGCTCTGGTAACATGTACAGCAAATTCCCGTGTGGGAGCCCAGGCATGTGTGTGCAGCAGTAAGGTGCATGCTCAGAACTGGCAACAAAGCTAGCTTTAGTGAAAGGACTTTGGAAGTGGGACGAGATCTTTATTTGCATGGTATATCTCACCGTCCTGCTTTCTAATTGGTCTACTTAAAGAAGAATGTAATTTGCAGGCTTTCAGCAGCCCTAAGTTCATGAAGGTTTGCTCGTTACATTGTTCAGCGTACTGGCTGCTCTGCTCTTATGAGGCATGGTCAGTACTCAGAGCTTGCCTCTCCAGTGTTGTGTATGCATTAGCGGCTCTCCTACAGGCACCAAAGGCTTGTCAATCACTGTGACCTCCACAGCCCTCTAACAAGCCCAGCAAACAAGGCATTGAGGTCTGCACTAAGCTGTTGTTTGGTTGGTTGGGTTTTTTTTTTCCCTTATTTTTCAGTTAGGCTTTCTGGAGTGAGTTTCTCTAATTACTTGAAAGTGTATGCAAACACTGAAAGAGAATTAGGAGCATCAAGTGGGGCCTCTACTTTTATTAGAGACTCTTGCTTTTCTAAATATATGTCAAACATATTCTTTACTCTTTAGACAGTTAACCTTTCATCTCTCCCGTAGCAGAAATTCCACTCTGAGATATGCTAATTTGCTATTTGCAACACGCTAAAGTAGAGGGAAAATGTCATTTGCAGTGCCCTCATTAAAAATTCCTTTATACAGATTGTATACTTTTTTTGCATTCTGGTTTGTTGCATTTTTTTTTTATTATAGGAAGCCACCCTTCTAGATCCCTTCTTCCAAAAGAAGCCAAACAAAAACCACCCACAAAAAAGCCTTTAAGACAATCTAGCAGTAGATAAGTCTTTCCCAGGCTTAAATTCAGCTTGAGGTGTCCCCAGCTTAATTTACTAAGATGAATGACACATAAGTCACCCACCGTCTCCAGTCTTCCTTCAACTCTTACTCCACTCTTGAACTTAAAAAGCCTTTTCCCACAACTCTGTTACTGCTATTAAAGTAAGTGTCTTTTATGCAAGACAGGATGTTATAAGGGAAGTGGTAGGTACAACAGGGCAAGACTTGTGTGAAGAAATGTTGCCTCTGTTTCCAAAGCGACCTTCCTCTTTTTCCTCTTTGGTTGGTCTCTGGGATACAGTAAGATGCTTGAGCCAGCTCTGGCTACGAAAAAAGAGAGATCCTTGTCCGCCTGGATTGGTCTGCTCAGACATACTGCAGTTAGAGCAAATGCAGGTTTCTTTCTCTCTGTGATACTTCGCCACCAGAAGTAGTAGAATCATGTCCTTCCAGTATGTTACCAGCCCTGGATTTCTTGCAGCATAAGGAAATCTGTGCTGCCTTGTTTTCTTTTTAGTTGAGTTGAGAAATGAAAGTGAAAGGAGAGTGAAAATGTACTCTTCTGGTCAAAACTGGGCAAATATCAAATTAGCTAGTGTGTGGCTGCCTGCACCATATTTTTGCATGTATGTGCGAACTTACAGCTGTTATAGGAAGAGGAGAGCTGTTTGAAGAAGGTGCTATGTGCATTGAGGATGCTATAGTTTCAAGTTGTGGTGGGGCTGACAGTGGGGAGGAGACTTGCACCAACCTGGGGAGACAGACTCTTCAAAGCATGCTATTATTTGTGGAGGAGATGTGTCTGTAGAACAACAGTAACCCCTGCTGCTTCTTTCAGTTTATCAATTGAGACATATGCAGCAGGATTTGTAATTTTTTATTCTCTTTCCCTGGCATTTTTCCATAAAAATATTCATGTTCAGAGAAACTGTGAGCTATTCCAAGTTGTTCAGTGCCTGAGATTTTATCTCGAGGGAGAAAATTTTATCAGCTCCCCAAACTACTAGGTAATTTGAATAACTCTTGCTTTCAGTCTCCTCCCACAACATAGTTATTTTATCCCTAGTACTTCCTTCAATTGTTTTGTTTGTTTTGTTTTATAGTAAGTAATGTATGAATTTTTCTACCAGCTTCTGTTGGACAGCTAAGCCAGATTTGTGTTTCTAAAACACTCTTTTGTGATATTCTTTTCATTTTGTCAGAACAGTCTCTTTATGGCTTTTAAAAACCCATAATTTTAATACTTATTTGTGAATTTTATAATTGTCCTAACTGAGGTACTTTTTTCATTTAAAAAAAATAGTTTAAAAAGGCAGTAGCAGACATATGAGTGAAAAGGTAACAAAATTTTAAGCCAGTATATTTAAAAAAAAGTTCTCAAGATTAAAAAGCAGTCAGTCACTTGGGATACATCAAGTTCAATAAACAGCTTTAAAGAATTTTTAGGATATGTAACTTTAAATGTCATTTCTTAGAGCCAGGAGTTTGTTTTTCTGTCAAGGTAAGAGAATCAATTGTGTTATTTCTCTAAGCTCTGAAGGCACTCATGTTCTTGGGCAAATTAATTTAGGTCTTCACATGTGAATGGTCATTCCTCTGTACTTTTGCTTTGTACGCAGCTAAATGAAAAATTAAAGCTTTGTAAATTAATTCAGCTTGCAGTACTTGTATGCGCTTCCCTCTGCTTACCCTGGGAATAGCAAGGATAAAAGAGGGAGGAGAAATAATTATGGGCAAAACAGTAACCTTTTCTTCTTCTTCCAGACGTTCTCATAGACAAAAAAAACCCACACAAATTACTCCTTGCCTATCACGTACATGGACATTTGTTAAGATGGATCTTTGTGGATTCCTAAGAGGGACCTCCAATTTGTATTTAGTCTAACGCACTCAGCGGCGGGGGGCTGGGGGAGGGGCATGCCAGAAGCCCTGTGGAATGGTCCTCCTTTGTTTAGGTCTGGGATACTGACTGTTAAGGTCACAACAGGGGAATGTTTTCAAACCGTTTTAGGGAAATCAGAGGGATTATTATTTTCTTTAATGATGCAGCAAAACATACAGCTTAAAATAGGAAATTAGGAACCGAGCATCCAGTGATGTTGGATGGAAAAAACCTAATTTTTAATTTTTTTTTGTTTTGTTGATTGGTTTGATCCATGCAACGTGAGATGTGTTATTTTCTTTCCTCCCTCCTTGGTACTGGCAGTTGTTTTTTTATGTTTGCTGCCGATGTTCAGGAAACTAATTCCAAAGCCTGCACCTGTGTGACACTGACCTAGGTGTACCTTGCCACATCCTGCTTTTATTCTGCTGCACAGATCAATTTGCGGTTTATTCTTCATCCCTCTCTCCTTTGTCCACAAAACCATCCATCACCCCCCTCCTGCCTCCCCACACGTTTTGGGGAGGGGGAGGGACAGCTCGTCTCTGTGTCTCAAGGCTGCCTTAGCAGGGGAACGGAGGCCAAACTTCTGTCGAGTCAAGGTGCCCTTCTATTAAGACAGTGTTCACATTATCATTATGAGACCCTCTTTGAGGGATTTGTACAGACTTGCTGCAAGCTGAACTTGTCATACTTAGTTTCATCTAGGGTAGTAGTCACTGCTGTCTCCCACATTATCAGCCAAACCTCGTGCGTAGGCTCTTACTTCTCCCCACACGTCCCACCAGGAGATGGAGACGGTGGCCTTGTTGGACAACATTTTTGGTTTTGCTGTGTTTTTGTTGTTAGGCATCGGGGCGGGGGGAGGGGAATGACGGGTGGGAGGTGTCTCAGATGTGTTAATGCCTCCAGCTAAGACTGTGTTTTGGCAAGATCTCACAGATCTTTCTGGAGCTTGAAGTCAGGCTGCTGCTGCCAGCTTCCTCCTTCTGTTTTTATATTGCTTATAACCAGGGCCCAAATTACCTTTACTTTACACTGCCGTCAGGATAATAAAGAGCAAGAAGCAAAGCCTGTGCTTGCTGCGTGCAGCGGAGCTGTGGGTGTGCCGGGGCCGGCGCGAGGCCCTCATGGGGCGGCCGGGGAGGGCGCAGCTCCCTCAGCGCGGGGCGCCCCATGGGGACATTTGCCCCACCCGGGGGCACAGGTGTGCTCCAGACGCCGCAGAAGCTCTTCGTACTCTGCATTTTGGTACGGAGCAGCCTGGGTTTGTGCCTCGCAAAGGAGCCGACCTTGGGGCCGGAGGCAGGGTGGGAGAGGGGAATTTAGAAGGACCTCTCGTGCTTTTTTCGACCTTTTTGGGTGCTGTCACCTGTGAGACCTCAGGGAATGCAAATAGGGAGAGATTGACATTGCTAAGAAATGCTTCCCACAACTAAGGAAACAAAAGAAGATTCGTGTCTCATTAGGCAATCCCTTATCTTCCTAAATGCCAGCTATCTCACGGACTTAACGGCTTAAGAACGGACAAAGGGGAGCCTCTGCACCCTCAGCATGGGAATGGCCTTTTGAACTTGCCAGAGGCTGCAGTGTGTTGCCGGCAGACCTATCTCCCAGGAACTTAATATAAGGCTGATGAGAATTGTTTTACTTTAGATTGGAAGATTTTCTATTATCAGCTGCTCAGTGGAGCACCTCGGGTTAAGCACTCTCCTTATCCTAGGCTATGAAGCCAAGCCATACTTCCCAGAGAAAAGGCCAGTTTGTTTAATTACTTTCTCAAATGGAAGGCTTTTCAGTAAGTCACTCTGTGCAATTTTTCTGGCTTCTGTATATTGGCACATGCTTTAGTCAAAGAGTAAAATCTATTTTTAATGGTTACATAGGCTTGCTAACCCTCACAGGTTTACGAAGTTGAAAGAGGGAAAATTATTCAACGTCAAATTAAGTAAATACCACAGTGCACACGTTAATTTTCTTTTTTCGACTTAGGAACAAAAAAAAAATCACAGAAGTTATGGAAAAATACACCTAGGATTCACTTATGAAATAGCTTTATCATCGAGATTTTGTAATTGGGAGGATGGATGTTAGGTTTTGTGTTTATAAATTACACTTTCCCTAGATGGATTTAGTACATGATCTGCAATTTATACACAATTCATCTCAGGCTTGTCTGTGCAGTATTGAGGTTATTACTTTATTACCTTTTTTTTTTTTCTTCAAATAAGTGGTAAGACTTAGAGCTTGGTCTATTTACTTTGCTCCATTAAATTTATATGATAATGATGGTGGTACAGACTGGTATCAGCTTGCAGTGTGTCCTCCAAATGTAGGTATTCACCAGTTTTGTCCATATAAAATGAATTTTGCTCTAAAGCCAAAACATTAATGCTAATTAAAAAATAAATATGATAAATGTAGAAAATCTTATACAGTAATGAATATAGTTCAAAATCTAAAATGTGTATCTTTCAGGAAAGGTATGCTTCTCAGCTTTATTTCCTATTATTCTAGAATATATCTGTCCTATTTTAGCATAGCATTCCTACAATATCCGTTTCCTAGTTCCTTTTCATTCACTTGGGCTGTCTTTGTCACTGGCTGTTAACATCGTGGTAACTCAATATATTTTTTTGAATGCATTGAAAACTTTTTACACAGAGGGGTGTGATACCCAAAGCTCCAACTGTATATAACCGTGTTTTGTTTGTAATGGACATGGACGGTAACCCATCTTGGGCCACCAGTGAGGCTGTGGGGTGAGGGACAATAGTAGTTGTTGCCCATCTGGGAACTTCCTCTGGAAGCATCTCCTTTTCAGTAGTTCACTGGAAGGTATCAGGTGTGCCTCTGGTATTCATGAAGGATGCAGGCTCTGTGAGGGATTTTGTACGCAACTCACCTTTTCTCTCACAGTACTTTCCCAGACTTTAAACAGATAAACTTTTATTATCAGTGAAATCATAGCACTTACATCTCAACTGCTTTTAAATATCTGCAGCTACTTTTTTTTGAAGAAGAGCTTACTAGATAGCAAGAAGTCTGGTACTAGGCACTTCTTCTGGTTTGGTTTTATTTCTGACATGAGGAAATATTTAGTTAAAGCCAATATTTATTACATAACTAAAGAAGAATGTAGCTGTGATCCTGGCAAAGATTAAAAAAAGCCAACAACTTGTGTAGGTTGCTTTAAAAAAAACAGGCATAGTTGTAGTGATCTGCAGGGCAAGTATGTAGCAACTACGTATGGTAAATTGTACTTATGCAGGAGTTGCTGGTCTGTAGAAACAGAAGTTCTGACCTAAGGCTTTAGGTGCAGAAATGACAACTGAGAAGGAGCTTTTCATGACAATAACTCAGTGAATTAAGCAGGTGGGTGCACAAGTGGTGGTGTGAACTTCAAGGCTGTGATGTATGACCCAGCCTAGTTCTTTAAACCACAGCTCCATGGTATGACGGGTGTTGTCAGATCTTCTGATTTTAGTCCTAGTTTCTTCCTTCTTGGCTGACTGCTGCGAGCTCCCTGTAGTTAGGCATTTGTGGTTCTCTGTTGTGATAACAGGTTGGATACTGTGAAATGGATCAGAGGGTTGATCAAGGTCAAAAACAACTCTGCTATGGACCACCTGGTGTTTCTTTAACCGAATCACTTCATGTGTCAGGACCCATCTCACAGCCCAAAAACCAGTTATTTTGGTAAAATTAGGGGCAGTACACTGCCCTGAATCAGAAGTATAGGGACTCCTTTAGGTTAAAAAGTGCTGAAAGCTTAGTGTTGCTGAAGAATTACAGCCTCAGGAGATCATTTTCATCAATTTTATAAATGGACTAAATTATACAAGGTAAAAAAAAAGGTACCTACTTTTTTTTCAAAGATAGTTTGAAGAAGTGAGCTTTTATTATGTTTTCTCCTTTCAGTTGTGTTTTGCCATCTGAAGGTGATGGGCTAACATAAAATAAGGCAATGCTTAATTTCATGTGTGTAGTTTTTAACCTCGGAGCCGTACTGGTATGTAATCTTCAGCAATGACACTCCTAACTTTCATATGCTGAGTTTTTTGTCACCTGGGCAAGAAAGTGATCAAATTGATGCCTAAGATTGTAGTCAGTTTTGCTAAACATGAATCTGACAAACAAATGTACATTAGTTTGCATGCAGTCACCATATGAAATCTTTAATTTTTGTTAGATCCACAGTTCTAGTAGTGCAGCCCACTAGCATGCTAGATGTTTTTTTTGTATGTATGCCAGTCTGTGGAATGTATTTTATTTTTCTCTGGTACAATTGTATAAATTTTTGTTTGAATATACATTGCTTGTTTTCTAAACAGCAACTGTAAATTAAAATACTAAATCTGCATACAGAACTTTCATTTGAAATGAATTTTTTTTTCTCTTGCTTCTGCTTGGATCGCTATTACTAGATTGTAAGAGGGCATGATTCCAAACTTAAATGTTGGATTCAATCAAACAACAAATAACTTGGAGGTAATAGTGCTTTGAAGGCATATATGCACATCCAATTCTATGTTATAAGACAGTTTTCTGCCTTGGTAAAGACTTGTTCAATTTTAATCTTAGTTTTTATTTTCTTAAAGGAGTAAAAAGTCAAAATATGAAATACTCAGGAGTTGAAGGTGATGAAGGTGTAGATTTTGCATTAAAACATTTTCAGCAGAGTATATCCTGAGGGGAAAAGAAGACTGTAGGAGGTAAATGACTTAATTAGGATGCAGCTAAAAATTCTCTAAAAATAAGCATCTATAGTATAAGCTGAGGCACTAAACAGCATGAGTATAAATATGCAACTTCAGGGCAGACCTGATTTTCACTGACAACTTTAGATCATTGTTTTGGCAGGTACTCACATTAACACTCTCTGTACCACCCAAATTCCCAAGTAATTTCAGATTCCACAAAAGCCTGTAATTTTATTTGTCTGGGGCAAATTTAGCAAGCTGCTCCTGATTACACCTTAGCCTGAGACCATCTGTTGATGGTGAGCCTCTCAATGGAGTCACTCCTGCAGGCAATGAATGGGAAAAGCAGTGGAGCACCAATGCTGTTACTAAGCAGATGCATGCTATCAGTGAATGTCCTTCCCGCCTTTCAAGCTGCCAGCTCTCTGTATTGATGGAGTGTCATATGCCTGCAAGCCATTGGAACTGGAGGCAAAGAGAAGTGCTCTCTTGGGGCCCATTCATCACATCCTTCTGCTGCAACAGAGAAAGAGACAGAGTTCTGAAGGCACAGTTTTGTATACGAACAGAATAAAAGGCCTGATTCTTCTGCATTGTTACCCAGATTGCACAAGACCATGTGTGGGCTTTGCAGCCATGTGCTGTCAAAAGACCCCCATCACAAATAAGAGGATAGGCCTGCTATTCACAACAAAGTAAGTAAACCCCAAACTGTCAAGGTTATGCTATTTTAAGTTCATTTCTAATACTGAGGGTCCTGGTAGTTAATTTACTTAAGAAGCCAGAAGAAATACAGCATTTTAGGAGATAATGTTTAGGAAATCAGTCCTTGACATGCTGGAGAATTTAAAGCTTCTTGTTTTTGATAACACTGATAAAGGCGCTCTAAGTTTGCTGTTTTGTTATTTTTTTTGTTTTGTTTTAGAGGTTTCTTCAGATCACTGTGAATAGCAGCACTCTGTGAGCAGTGAGGTTTGGAAAACAGGTTGTGTAAGATAGCTTCATCCTGTGTCCTGAAACAATCGGAGAGGTGGACAGGCAGTGTGATGGACTAGATAATGGGTTGTCTGTTAAACTCTAGGAAGCCTGAACAAGATCAGTGAAGTGAAATGACTGGTTTACAATTTGATTGTAAGTGGTGTACTGCTCACTTCAGGCAACCAACAGTGTGCTGCTCATTAGAGTTTGCAGCTTCATTTAAATGCCTTTCTGAGTCAGGAAAGGTGGAAGGAGAATTTGCCAGTCCTGCACAGATAACAGTGTGTGCTGTGGCAGCTCCACTTGATTCACAGTTTCTGTACATGAACCATGTAGTCTTGGTCACTTCCATTAGTTCTCAGCTTTTGTGAACCAGGAAAGGCGGGAGAAAGAGACAAGGAAGGAATTGCATGTCCATCAAAGCCCTTCTGTACCATGCCCACTGCATACAATTAAGAGCTAGGTGTCCTTATTTTGGGAAAATGTAAGTGCTTAGAGTCACACTGCTACCAGAAGTTTCTGATACCATAAAAATAATGAACTGTGTGTTCAGTTCAGGTTTATGACAAAAGTTTTATGACTGCATATTTAATATAAAATGGGTGACTGCAGAGTAAAGTTTGCTGATCTATATTCAGCATCACCTGTCAGTAGCTTGGTATTGAGTATTTTCTCCTATTGAAGATAGTAAGAAGTGAAAGTACTTTGTGTTTCTGATTAGGCTAAGACAGTTCTGTTTCTAATACTGGAATTTAATAAATACAAGATTTAATCTTCAGTGATGATTGCCCTAGTCCAGTAAATGACACAATTTCTGGCACAACAGCACTATGCAAGGTGTAATTCCATGCAGAAATTACTTAAGTGTATAGTGTCCACAGAAGAAGTGAATTAAGAGTTAAGCATGTTGGTTGGAGCTGGTGGTTTTTTAAATATCCTTTTGATTTTACTTAATGAAATGAAATAAAATCTTACATATAGTTTTGACAGCCAGTAATTTATTAAAAAAATAACAAAAAAACTATCCTCACAAATTTTTGGAATTATTTAACTGTATTCTTTGCTGTCATAAACTGAATGAATTTGTGGCTAGTGTGCAGCATTGAAGTGAGAGCTGGCCAAAGTGCAGGAGAGGCATGGAACATGGGGTGAGGAAAACAGCATATCATCCAGGGTCATAGAGCATGTTGCGGATCAAACTGCAATTTGAAAAGAAATTACTAAATTGAATCTGGAAGCCAGTTTGCTAGATGATGTGCCTTTGCTATCAGGTTGTACTTCAAGCAAATTGAGAAAAATTCTTGAAATCTCTGTAAGAGTTCATCTTTTTTGGGGGACTAGACTTTGATTCTACTCACTGAGTCCAAAACAAGGCATTTGTGGATGTGACTTTTCAGTTTGTATATCCCAAATAATCTGCTTTTCATTGATGTCAAGATAAAAAATGTCTGATTTTTTAATAGAGCTGGTTGAGATCTTTGTAGATTTAACTGTGGTATTTGGGGTCAATTCTAGCTAATGATCCTTATGCAATGGTGCTGAACAGCTTCTTTGAAGGTCTGTATAGGCAATAACCTAAATCATAAAGACATCTGAATAAATCTGTGTGCCTGGCCATACTTGAAATGTCTCTTAGCAAATCAAAAGGAATTGTTTTTATCCAGGTCATGGCAGCTGGCTGTTCAAGAGAGATGTTCAGTAGTGCTTTGTTCTTATGGTCTCGTTTGGTGGTAGAGATCTATGGTTCAGTCTTCATTTCTGACAGAGTAGTGTCAAGGTTGCATGGTGCAACATTTACTTTGGCATTTTGGCACTGACTTTGACATATTTAAAGATCATGGATGTAGCACAGAACTGCCCCTCAAATTCTCAACTGTTAAGACAGTGTAAAACAGTAAACAAACAATGCATGTGTCATTGACCTTAAACAGGGGTAAAGGTCTAGCATATTTGAGTTCAGCTTTTACACCTGGCAGTATGATATGGAAGAGAAAAGAAGGATACTTTAGAAATGTAAGGAGACAACAGCAGCACAAATCCATTTTTTGTGCATTTTTTAAGAAGGTGTATTGAATGAAATGGTAACATACAATAAAATATATAGGCATTTGGTCAGATTGGAAAATACAGATTTAATGGCGGCCTGATTTCTTCACTGTAATGGAAACACATGGTAGAAATGTCAACATGGATTCTGTACCAAGTTATAATTCATAATCTTTCTTCCCACTATTCCCCTATGTAGCCTTTTTCAAAGAACCCAAACAAAAAAAAGCTCAAAAAACAGACTACTTGTTTATGATAAGCTGTTACAGTCAGGAGGAGATAATGTCAACATCTGCTGATGGGACCTTGCAGCCTGGGTCAGGTTGCAGAAGTATGCCATTTGAATTAAGAAAGGAGAAAAGGCTCTAGTCAATAGACTGTCACATAGCCAACTCACAGCTGCCTTGGGGCTGTTGATCAGGATGATTTCACCAGGCAAATTATCTCTGCCAGAATGGATGTGGTTCACCACAGAACTGAGTCACTGATCTGTTTTTGTTTATTTAGATTTCTCCAAATATTTTTTGTGGTTTTTGTGATCTGTGTGTTACTCTGTGCTTTAAGATTGATCCATCTGTGTTGGTAATACTTCCACCTTAGGGCATTCATATCTTTTCTCCCGTGTTGAAATAAAGCATTACAAAAAAATGGCTTACACTGACAGGGAAAGAGTGTGTGTGGAGGAAATAAACTCCCCGTCATGGAACCTTTAATTGAAAGTGGAAAACACCCTATTTTTCCTGGTCTAGTCACTAGTTGATACTTCTATATTTAGTATACATCTGAGCTAAAGCTTTTGCCAGCCATTTACTTGAAGTATAAGGATTTATGGGTTTTTTGTCGTTGCCTCTGCCTATTAGTTTCAAAAGATGATGATCATAGCTTCAGGGTGAAAATATGTAAGGAATTTTGCCCCACAAAAGACATAAAGTGTGGGTAATACGAACATGTGAGGAAAATGCTTCAGAAAAGAGAAGTACAAAAAAGTGCTGATAGAAAATAAGCAAAGAGGATTATGTTTTCTTGCTGTGTATATATTTCTGGTTTCATATATACCACAACTTTTTTTTTATATTAATTACCCTGGATACTGTTGAGTGCTCCCTTATTACATCCTGTAAGTGAATAGTAGATGGCGAGTGAGAAACAGCGTACTTCAGCACTAACAGCATGTGATTTTTGTCATGGGATTTAGAGAAGTACTGTATACTGTATGTTGGGTCAGCAGGTATTCTCAATTATAAACTGTTAAAGTTATTTGTTTAAAGTAGATCATAGTATTTGACTGCTGCTAAAGAGCCTGCAGGCTGGAGTTGTAACCTGGACAAAATGTTACAAAACTAGAATGGCTGTTATGCTTTTTGTGGATCAACTGACAGGCCTGAACATTAGTTCTGTTATGTATGACTTTTACAGTGGTAACATAGTTCATACATGTCATCAGAAAAAAAAGTAAAATCTTTTCTACTCCAAACAGAACACTCTGAAGAATAGAAGGAGAAAGAATATGCCATTAGAGAAGCCTTTTTGAATGCTCTTAGACTGCAGTAACTGTGTCCATGAGTAGCTGTTTCAGAACAGCTATTGCACTTCAAATTCATAGCCTACCATATTTGGGAATAATTTTCCATGTAGACAGGACGCAAGGAGGATAGAAGCAACTGCTCAGTTTACCCATGTGATTAGGAAGATATTCCTTTGATTTCAGAATTCTTCATGCAGGACAGACACTTTACAAATATTGATTGAGGTGCAGACTAGAGAACTCCTCCTAAGGTCCAAATGTAATAATCTGAAACACAGCTTTACGAACCAGGGGGTTCTTCTCTCCCCACCGATATCTCCCTCATTTGAAAAACTGGGAGAGGTGAGATGTACATGATTCTTGAACAGAAAAAAATCAGTGACAATTTTAACTAAAGGTTATGGAGCAGCTTTCAGGTCTGGTTTGTACCTGTGAAAATGTGGAAACTTGATTTGGGTTGTTGTTGAAATAAATATGTATCACATCTGTACTATAGCCTTCTAAATATTAACAGTTTTATAGTTGGTCCTCTTTGCATTTTTTGTAGTCTCTTAAACACCTGGTACAAAGTTTTAACAAAATAAGTGTTATGGAGGATTCTGAAGAGTCATGAGATAAGCCCCTCTTATTCAGAATGCATATCAGCAGAGAAAGATCAATTGACATTTCAAGATTTTGTTTGCACAAGGAATTTTACTGGTATAAAATGCACCAGATTCAGGCCATTCAAGAAAGCTGACTTTGCAGGAGAAGTCACACTTTCCATTCTGTTGGCTCAGCTGTGAGAATATCTACAGGGTTTTGGTCCACTGATATACATTCTTACTACAGATTAAAAATAATAGAATAAAACAGATTAATTTAATTTCCCTGTTGTCCTGGAAGCAGTACAAGCCACACCAGAAAAAACAAATCCCAAAATATTAATGCGGTTCTGAAGCTCTTTGGACAGGAATTTCTTGTGATATAGCCATAGTTCTTTGGTTATTTTGTTGCAGTGGTATGATTTGATGTCCTCATACAGATAAATATGAAAGTAATGTTTTTTCTGGATAAATAACTCCTGTTATAACAGTGGCTATCTTGACAGAGAGGTGCTTTTTAAAGACATTCTTTTATGTACTTACCTCTGAGTTGACACAAAGTAAATTTGGGCTTTGTGGGGGAACTACTGTGTATCATTCCATGAAGGAATGAAACAAGTGAAATAAGCGAAATAAGAGAAAATTATGCTCTTGTATATATAGTGTGGCTTTTTGTGGTAGGTGGCTTAGGGTTTTTTTTTTATTGGGGTTCTTTTGTTGTTCTTTGTTTGGGTTTTAAAAATTTTATTACTATTACTTCTTTTGTCCAACAGTGATTTCCAGCCTCAAATATTATTGATATTCTGGATGGGTTGGTTTAGTTGAGAGACAGAGGAGATTTAACAGAGACAAAGAGGTGTGGGTGCTGGGGTCCAATTATTTAACACATGGTGCTTCTGAGCTCATTAATTTTTCTTATCAGTTATTCACTTAAGATAAGAATTCTGTAGATAAAGTTGATCTTAAAGGAGAGGAACGGAGGAGGAAGAGAGGTCTAATTGGCCTTTATCAGCTTATTCTAAATAGTGTTTTACTGTAAGCCTTCTTTTAAAAAACCTTAAAGTATTCTGCTTGTACCAAATAAACAAAAGTCACAAGTAAGAGCAAATACAGACTAAAATGTCTGGTTTTTTGTTTCTGGCCCTGTCCACGCTTTGCTCCTGTCACTGGGCTTGTCTTAATTTTTAGCAGCCCAATAAAGAGTTACTTAAGGTTAACCAGTATTTCTCATCTCAGAGTGAGGCCTTTGTACCTACCTTTGTCTTGCTTTCATTTGTATTAATTTTGTTGCCAACTCTGCTCTCAGATCGGTGCTTTGTCTTGGGAGAGCAGTACTGGAGAACATTATTAAAGCACAGCCAAGAGGTTCCTGTTTTGGACCTGCAATTATGACAATACTAAAGTAGTTGAGGGAAAGTTGCAGTGTTACATAAAGATTAATTATGATTCTCTGCACGTGTATGGCTTCAAATAAGAGTACTTACCTGGCTTTTTTGTCATTGTTGTTGGAAAATAATGATTACAGTTATCATGTAATCTTCCTTTTTCACACGGTAAGATGATGCTTGTGATACTGCAGGGATACTCGGGGTAATGAGTGGGGAAGGATGTAATTAACAAGCAGTTAGGTAATTTTTTAATTTACCACATACAGAACACTGTAGCACTCGTGAAGGGTTGAGGTATTTCTTTTGCAGAGCTGTTGGAATAGTTAGATTCTAGAAAAAGTACAATTCATAAGTGTAAGCCAGACAGCTGGCTCTTTTCACCTACTGTTTTGGATGTGATGTGATGGCTGCTTCTTTACCTTTTTTTTTTTTTTGTCTTGTTGCCTCCTTCTGAAGTTTTAGAAGTTGTGCAGCTGAGTTAGAAAGAAAAGTACATCTTTGGTATTACATTCCACATAAGTGCATCTGTTCTCCCAACCTTTACTTTTGCAAACACAGGCAGGACCAGAGAAGAGCTGAATTATTTTCTGTCATTGATCAAAGGTAATAACGTCTCAAAATTTATTTCACAATGGTTTTCTGCTGTCACAAGTACTGTGCATTGACAGTAAAAACACACAAGTGCTTCAGTGGCTAAATTTCCATCCACTCTATTGTTTCTTACTACTGACGATGGCTGGATCAACTCTCCCTTTCTAAATACAGGACTGGCTTCTGGAAGAAGTACCTGTTTAGCATGGATGCTGCTCGAGCTTTCTCTATAAGACTTTGAAACACATGCGAAAAGACAAAACAGTATTTTTCTTATAGTTACCTTAGAGCTGACTCACATACTAGGCCAAATTCTTTTTCTATGTCATTAGAATGTCTTTGGAGTGAGATGGACAGATAATTCAAGAATTAACTTGGAAATTAAATTGCCACATAAATGTTCTAAATTATTCTAAGCAGTACATGCTTATTTGGTATTTTCAAAAGATGAAATTATTTTCCAGCTATCATGGGCAAGAGATACTGTTCAGATTCAATCATATGAAATACCATGAGACAGAATATTGGAGTCAAACTGAATCCTTCCAATTCGTGTTGTGATATAAAGAAGGTGAAAGATTAGGAAATTTCATTGAATCAAAAGTATATATAGTAACTGTGAAATGGCATGTTCATATACTTTTTTTTTTTTAATAATGTTCCCAAGAAGGGGAAAATACGAGAGCAAAGTCTATAGCTGATGCAGTCAATGTAACACAAAATAAATTTGCAGAATTACTACTACGGAATTTTTCTGATCAAATATTTATACACTGAAGTAGCAGCTCACGGAATGCCTGCTATCATAAAACAGGTCACAATAATCTGATTTGGCTCACAAAATAGGTTTTACTTTTTTTAAAAATAATAAAATGTTTATTACAGTCAAACACTAAAAGAGCATGCATATCTAAACATATTGGATTATGATGTTATATTTCATTGTTTTTTTAAAGTAGAAATACTATTCTTGAACATTGCTGTCATTGACTGAAGCCACAGGTGAAGGCTAGTAGAAATACTAGAAGTTATTCTTGTGGCTTGCTCACTACTGCAATAAGGAATTATGTCACTAGACTTATTATATTCATGCTGTCAAGCATTTCAAGTTAAGAAAATTATTACTGTCTCCATTCTTTCAGTTTTAAAATATTTTTTAAAACTATTCTTATTCACAATCATACAAAGAAAGATAAGGTGTTTGACACAGAAATGCTTTGTGGGGTTGTTTTAGGTAAACTTTTTTTATGTGTCAATATTTTTAGTTATGGTCCCTTTATGCCTGAGACCTACAATGTCTTTATAGCCACAGTAATTACTACATGAGCTGGTAAAATAGTCAGGTTCATGCAATAAATCCTACACTAGCCACTACTGATACTATGACCTAACAGTTTTCACTAAAATAGGAAAAATACCAGCCATCACTTTTTTGGAATAGTTTGAAAAAAACTCAGAGCATTAGCTCAACCAGAAACATAATTCACAGCAGAAACTTCGATTTAATTTGTTATCTTTTGAGCTCTCAGTTTTGAAGAGGAGTTGTTCACGTCTGAGTAAGTCCTGGTCTTTTTCTTTATGGTAGTGATTTTCTTTATAGTAATGGTTTTCAATAGGGGGACTTTATGGAATAGTGAAGGTGATATGTTACTGATGAATTTCATAATGTTTCTAAAGACCAAAATGCAGCTTTGGAAAGCAAAACTTACTATATAATTGCTGTAAAAAACAAATTCTTTTTATAAAAAGTGCAAATCTGAAATGAAGCTGTACAGATAGGTAATGGACAGTAGTAGATAGGAATTTTGTGTGTTTAAATTAAGTAAGTTAAGTAAATTAAGTAAGTTTTTTTAATGCATCTTGCAACACTTTTTGCTTTCATAATCCTTTGGGGAAGGTATATAGCATCTATTTTTTCTTGTAGATAGAACTATAATAAGCTAAAGATGAGTGTGAGATTTTTATTGGCGTTCAACAAGCACCTTTGACTAATAGCTGTGAACCAGCCTGGTTAGTAATTAACAATATGATCCCCACAAACACAAGAGTGCAAACCCCAGTGGGGCTGCTTTTTGATAAAGCTGCATCAGGAGAGGACAAGTAACAGTTCCTTGCACTCTTTCTCATTTATTCCTCAGTTATGTTTTTTACATCTGTAGTTGTGGAGGTTTTTTTTTTAATAATGCACCTGAGGAGCTCCATTTACTTGCCCATGCCAGTAGTGACCAGAGATTTACTGATGTGTGCATAGAACTTGTGTAGGAAACCATTCAGAGCTGAAATTGGCAACTGAAACCTCCCTGCTGATGATGTGCAGAGTGCAAGAGTTCTGCAGTGCGAGGGGGAAGATCTCTTCCAGTGAAGGGCAAGCAGAGCTTGTAGTATTTGTCCTTTCAGGCAGAGGTGTGTTTGTGTATGAGTAGGAAAAGAAAGGGAGAATCCTTTGGGAAAGAAGCTATAACACAACATCTGTAATGCAGAGTTGTGTAAAGGATTTCTTGGGGGAAAAACTTCTGTTTATGTTTCTGTTAGTGTAATCCAGGCTAAAATCCTTCCTGTCAAGTAAATTGTGCTCTATATCATTGAATTTATATTGTATTTCCTAACTCACTGTTGGATCAGAGTAGATGCAATAGCTGTGAGTGGATACATCTCTTATACTAACAACTCACTTTGGAATACAATTTCTCAACTTAATCTGTATTTTTAGGTATTTTAGTAATTACAGTTACAGTTCAGAATAAGTCTGAAACAGACCACTCTCAGTCAAGTGAGGAGGTGTTAACAGTGGCTGTTGCTGGTCTGGGGGAATTCCAGGTGCAGTGCGTTCACTATGATTTAAACTATGAGAGCAGGTACAGTAAAGCAAGATGTCATCTGTTAAAAACCACAAAACAAACAAACAGAAACAAAAAAAGCAGACAAATTTTAAGAGGGAAAACTCTCCAACTTCAAGGAAAGGTAGTGAGATACCACACAAACAATTGAGCCAGACTTTGGATAGTGATTCTAAAAAATCAAACAAAAACCCTACCAAAACATGAAGTAAGCCATATGTTAATTAAATGGCAGTTTTGGTTGATCACAAAGTAGACAGGTTGAGGGGTTGCATTTGGTAGGAACAGTATTTGGTAGACCTCTGTCACATGGCCATTTATTAAGAAGTCTCTTCTGGGCTTGAACTGAAGAGTGGGAAGAGCTCTTCTACATATGCATAGATGTTTTCTAGCCACAGTAAATCATGTAGGTATTTACTCTTAATTCATCAACAATGTGATGGAATGAAGATCAGAAATAAAGCATGAAATGCCATATAAGAATATTTCCCACTTGAATGCATTTAATATGATGCTCCACTCTTTTGTGAATCATGATAATAGGTGCAGAGAAATCAGAAAAAACAGTCTCAAGATTCATCTGTGAAAATGACCCTGTTGACTTTTTTGCTACAGATTATATTTTCCTGCTGACCAGAAAAAAAATGTTGCCAAACTGTTTTTTCCCAGTCTTAGTTGATGCAGTTAATTCTCATAAGTAGTATTGCAGACATCAAAATTTTGCCTATTTCATCAGCTTCCATGAGTCACAAAGACTTTTTTCTAGGAAAAATACTCTTCTCTGTCCTTGTGAACTAAATACTTAAAACTTTCTGGAGGATGTTGGGATACATTATGGATATGAATATGAGTCATTATGAATAACAACTGATCTGCTTCATATATTGCTAAGCATTAGATGTAAATTGAAAAAAATAATGCTTTTTGCTATAAATGAGGAAAAGGAAGTGGGAACAATTAGATGTCTTTCATCTCTCTTCATTCCTCATTAAATTAGTACAAAACTAGATCTTAAAATGTGGATAAACATTAAGAAGCAAAATCTCCCTGTAAATAAAGGGTTAAAGATTTCTGTGCTTAATGCGACTTTGAAGTTTTTAATCATTTATTACTCCCAGCCACAGTCTATATTGATTGGAAAGGTCTGCATATATTTAACATCAGGCAGTTCTGGAATCGCACACATTCGTAAGGGGAAAAATTTTAAGCTAAACTTCAACCCATAAAGTTTTAATCCAGTAATTTAGGATCAAAATTGAAGGTTAATGGAAGTTAATGCAGCATTCGTATTTTTCATGCTTTTCATTCATTTAGAAAGTTTGTTCCTGTAACATTTCAGGCATTCAGAAATGATGCAAGGTCAGCAGTCCCTACTAAATCCCTGAGAAGCTGGGAGATTTCAGATATCTTCAGTTAAGCTGCCTGCTCCCAGAGGAATCTCAGGGATTGACCTTGAGCTCTCAATGGTGCTCATGTGCTTGTGAAGCTGCACTAATGTCACCTCTCTGTTCTTACTAAGAGTTGCTGGGAATCCAACAGCTAAAGATACCACGAATCAACTTTAATGTGGATAATCATGGGAGGACAGCAGATAGTTCTAAAGCATGCAAAAATCAGAAAGGAAGACAATGCTGACCATGTGGACTTCACCAATTTGCATGAAATAAAAGTCCAAGGAGAGGATTTGATCAAGCACAGCTGATACGTGCTTGTGAGAGAGCAGTATCAAAGAAAAGGTTTAGGCACTTACCGGCTAAACATGGAAGTATCTGTATATACTGCTTAGACTTAAAAGCTTTAAAAGTACAGAATATATTTTCTCCCTTGCCTGTGGCTGAGCTATTGATTTCTTGTTTCCAAAAT
>WBND01000926.1:175185-201919 GCA_013398595.1 Tychaedon coryphoeus
CCCCGCTCCACTCTGCCCGCCCGCATCACAATGGGAAAAATTCTCCAAACTCACACAGTAAAAAGAAACAAAAACTCAATCCCCAGCACCCCTCTCTCCAAATTATTATAATTTTGAAATTGAGGGGCTCTCAGGCAAAGACATGGGAATAGGAATAACAATTCTTTACTAGGAAAATTAAAATAAAAATACAGTAATACAAAAAACCAAAACCCTGACAGAGTCAGAATACAACCTGACACCCCGTCAGTCAGGGTGTTGGTAGCAGTGCAATTAAATGGTGGCTGCAGTCCTCCTGGAGTGACAGATGTGGTTCGGTTGAAGCAGTGGTCCTGTAGAAGGGTGCAGTTTTCCTCTGAAGGTCCAGTGATTATGTAGAAGGGTCTGGTTATCCTCTGGAATCCAGTGGAAAAGGGCTGCCCTGATGTTCTGATTCTCAGTTTTTATCTAGGTAGGAAAGGGTTGTGTCGCAGCGGGGCGATGGTGGAGTGCTGCGACCTCCTAGGGAAGCGTCTTGAGAGACGCCCTGGTGGCACAGGCAGCGTCCTTGCTCCCGGGTGAAAGGGATTTTAACTTCTTTAGAGATCGCAACGCTGAAGGAAGGGACAGGAGCCTTGTATGGGATTCCGAAGAGCAGCTTTATTGATCTTCTCTTCGCAGGGGTCCAGGGATGAGAAACTCCGGAGGGGGTCGGGGGAGAGGGGTTTATATATGGGAGCCCAGGGGAGGGGTAAAGCACCAGACCAATTCGCTGAGGGAGCAGGGGAGGAACAAGGGGGGAAAAGCTAACCGGGTACAAAGGTTTTACATAGAGCAGGGAGGCTTTATGGGAGGAATATAATTTCATAATATCAAAAGATGGGTGCCTAGGAGCCCTCTCTCCAGGGGAGAGCAGCTAATTCTGTTCTTACTGACTGGCCCATCAGGCTCCACACCCAGACATATAGATAGCATAATCTTGAAGGTTTATGAAAAACAATAGGTGCTTTTTTTGTTATTCTGTCAAAAAAGAAAAGAAAGTAAGAGAGGGTGGGGTAGTTTGAGGTCTAAATGATGTAATCTCTAGAGAAAAGAATGATCATATTTATTACACTATATTTTAAAAAAATCAGAAGATAATACGGCTTTGTTCACAGTATTCTATAAAGAAGATTAAGGATTCGAAACAAGCTGCTTAAATACTGTAAACTAATTAGTTCAATGAATTGTTTCCTGAGGTTCATGAGATATGAAACATTGGCACCAGTGCATGAAAAATACCCTGCCTCAGTGCTCTTTTCGATTTATTTTTTCTGTTAGTGTCATATATGTATATAAAAAAAGAGCAGCCAAAAAGAAAGAGGTTAGGGAGAGAGACCAAAGCCTGTCAGATGATTGTGGCTGACGTTTTGTCATCTTGAGCCTGGTACGGGAGGGCCCCCTTCTAATGCCGTGTATAAATACCAGCTTAATTTTCTGCTATCATAGGCTCCACTGCCAAAATTATGTCATGATGAGGCCCAGAGAGATTCCTGTTGTTGCCCTGTGCCCAACTCCGTGCTAAGCTATGCACAAGCGAGCTGACAAGTTGCTAATTAGTTCAGCTGGCATCAGGGTGACTGGGGAGAGGTAGATAAACAGGGACACTGCATGGGCTGTGACTATGTGCGTGGCGGGAAGCCGGCTGGACAGGGGAATAGCAATGACAGGAGTTAGGCATGGTGAGTGTTTCAGCAGCTCTGAATTTCCATCTACTCTTTAGAACACACATTTATCTATGTGCTGAAGTGGCTTTATACTAGGAAGGTTGTAGATTCAACGAATGTGATTATTTATCACTATAAATTGATAAATCATAAATTGATAATTGATTACATGAGATTTCATATTTAATTTGTTAAATCTTTTTTGTTGCACACCATACCTAAACACCTAATCAGAGGTATCCAGTACTGGATACCCTACAGGAATACAGCAATATAGATTCCTCTTTTTAGAGGAATATAGGATTATGTGGGATATGACCATATGGAACTCTACATAAACTGTGATATCAGTTGAGAATGTCAGAGAGTAATGCTTGGGGATGCCTGCACAAGTATAAGAATAGTTTTGCTTAGAGAAAATGAGAAGGGAGAAATCCCACTGTGATTATATGTTGTATTTTTAATAGTACTGGAATACAGAGGACAAGGAACATTTCAATTTAGACAATCGCCCAAGGGCTTTTAAGTAATATCTGAGGGCCACTGAATGTATAGCAGAGATAACATAATAAGGACATATTAGTCCTTATTAATATATGTATCCATATATATGTATCCATAGTGGATACGTCATTTAGATGAGGCTTCATCATCTGGAGATGAAGGAAGGAGGAGATATTACTTTTTCCTGTGGGTTTTGTAATGATTTTTGTGTTCCATGGGACACATGTGACATTCTGTTGTAGGTAACCATTGAAGAATTTGGAAGCTGTTCATGTTTACATTATTACTTATGAAGTCTTGTCTAACTAGCTTTTTTTTTTCCCTGTAATGTTTTTCATGAATAAAAATCTGCATAAGACATAGCATTTGCAAGAAATTGCATGTTGTGCTTGAGGCTGAATTTCTTAAGTATGCTGCAATGGAACAGGGCTTTGTTTGAAAAACAGCAACGGATTTGGAAGGGAAAAAAATAACCAGGGAAAGGAAAGGAGGAGGGAGAGACACTCTCAAAATCAATTAATGTGTCATGTCCTACTTTCTAAAGCTCCCTTGTAATGTCCTGTTTGGCATCAGAGGTACCTAGCAAGTTTTGCACTGGCATCTGCAGCAAAGAAGCATGCCACTTGAACACAGGTGACTTCTTGGCAAAGTAACAGAGAGCAGGGGTATGTTCATATTTCAAACCTCTTATTCCCACTCGCTCCTTTATTTTTCAGCTGTTTGGGTCAGTACATTAGTTCTCCAGAAGTAAGATAAGCCTGAGGATCTTGGTGGCATGGGTTCTACTCAATTTTGGCTTTTAAATAGGCAAATCAGATTCTAATTAGCACCACAGTCAGAACAAAGTGCAATTTTTATTACCCACTACATTGCATTTTCTTACATGTATACCCTACAGTTACAGATGCATTATATATTTTTTATTTTTGTTGGTCACAAAGGTACCTTTTGTTACTTAATGATTTCTGAAGTTGCAAACCTGAGCAATGTTATAAAATAATGTTTTACAAAAACATGAACAAGAAGCACTTGTCAGTTTTATGTTAGACCAAATGAACTAAGTACTTGCCTAATGAGAAGCATGATTGCCTACCTGTGACAATATAATCTCATCTTTTCCCTGGAAATGTGATAGAAAAGATATATTTGGAGTTGGCAGCAAAGAAGAAACATAGGAACGAAAGCTCTTGGCCTTAATCTGGCATTTTCTTCAAAATCTGGAGCTACTATATGGCCCAATGCCATGAATGATTTTGTTGTGTACTTCTAACAAACACATTCCATTAGGATGGAGTATTTAATATTGCTTAGTAATACTCCCTTGGAAGAACATGTGGTACATAGTATTCTATCATGTCAATAAGAAACGAACTGTAGCTTCTTAAAAGGAATATATTTCGGTTTAAAATGGTATCTGATGAAGAATGAGCTAATCTACTGAGGAATAGAAAGGAATAAAACCTCAGGCTTTTTTTCAGATATAATTAGATACTTAGGGACCTTTATGGGTTCCAGAAGTAAACCCGTGTGACCCTGTCCTATTTATTAAGACTGATGAACCCTTGTTAGTGTGTTTACCATTTCCCTCTTGTATTGCCACTGTTTTACAAGCTGTCAAAAAGTTTGAATTTTTTATGCTATATATTTTTTTACCATCTGACTTCCATGACTCTTTCCACAAAATGTATTTGTTGTGGGATCCTCAGAAATTGATGGTTCTGGCTTCGTCTGTTATATAGTAGAAGTAGTAGTAGTAGTAATAATAATAATAATAATAAATTACTTATTATTATTATTATTATTATTATTATTATTATTATTATTATTATTATTATTATTATTTCTTTTTTATTGTTTTCCATACATCTGTGTAAATATGTTCTGAAATTTACAAAACCTTTTTGAATAATCTCAAAGGCTGACCTGCACATTGAAACCATACCAGCGTTTGTTCCTCCTAATTATTCTGGGTAAACATCTGGGGATCAGGCCCTTTCTTAATGGCTTTGGAATAGCAAGTAAAAAATCTAGTTTCTTCTCAAGAATATTTTTTACTTCACTTTTGTAGCCCCAGTTTAGGGTAAAACTTGTGTTCTGAATAGAGGTAGTGTCCACAAAACTGTTAATTTGAGGTGAGGAAGAAGGAAAGATGGAAGGGACTGTATTTGGCACTGCAGTGTAACAAAACCAGCTGTGTAGTATGGTGCAAGTGGGTTATCAGATATGACATACTGTGTAGTTTTTCTGTCATGGCATTATATATCTGTCAGGCTTTTGGCAGTCAATTTTTTTCTGCTTTTGAAGTCCTTCTCGTGTATTTTCAGTGGGTATCAGTTAAAATGTCCAGAAATCCCTCTGCAACCAATCACTTTTACTTCCTCTAAATATCTGCCTTTAATTGATGGTTTGTTACACTGAGTTAGGAAGCCATGGGGATCTCAGCCTACACTATGTGGACACAGCCGTAACTTGACATGAAGAGAATGGCTTTGGAAATGTTTAGGCACCATGGCTACATCTAGATAGTTGTTTTTTGCAATTAAAAACGTGTGTAATTGAACACATGATGCAACTTTAGTTCCTCTTTTGGTCAGGAGTGCATCCTGTATTGCATGTTTTGAAATTGTTATATATGCCTGTTTTCTAATTACGGTTAAAGAAGAGACACATAAACAGTAGGTTGGTGGTTTTTTTTTTTTTTTGGTAATAATTCCACAAACACAGGTTTTGAAAGAAGTTAAAGCATGCAGCAGTCCAAGGTGGCATCAGAGAAAAGATATTTTCCTTCCATCACGAGTATATTTTTTGAGAAAAGGAACCTCCCTAGCCCTCTCCCCCAAAAAGTACAAGCAAAAACAAAAGCACAAAACAACAAACCCCTTAAAAATCTTTTGCTGCTTTTCCATATATTTGGTTGCAGTAGCCTATGGATCAGCAAGTGTCTCGTTTAGATACCCTATTAAGTCACACACTGACTTCCTTGCTGGTTTAAGTCTATCTGCAGTGATGTATTATACAGACATTTCAGATCAGAAAAAATGATCCTGAAAAGGAAACCACGATGTACCTTGCCTGTAATACAATATAAAATAAATGTCCGAGTATTAAAGTCCTTTTTGACTTCCTGCCAGGGTTTTAGGGCCACAGACTCCAATGTCTTAATAAACTAGTGAGATTTTTTACCCACAGAAAACTGCTGATGACATTAATTTTTATGAAAATGAAACACTGGAAGTTATAATCTTTGCATTCTGTTCAAGCACTTTGCAGTTTTGTGCTGCTGCAGGCTGTAGTATAGAACTGAGTAACACTTGCACTTGGGCTTATCTGTAACCAAAGCAGGTAAACTTTTACAGTCCTGAGTTATTATCTCCCCAGCTTTACCAAGAACTGATGTGGCTACTTCCAGCTGTTGTTTCATTCAACTCTGTATATTGCTTTTAAATGCAGAGAGCCTTTCTTTTACTAAAAACAAAACAAACAAGAAAAATAGCCCTTTTTTTTTTAAGCATATACCTGTCGAAATCAGAGAATTAAAGTACCGTTATTATAAATTGCTCCTTGGGAATGTGGTTATAAAAACTGTCTGAATTTCCAAGTAGTTGAACTCTAGAAATTGGGATTGAAAGGCAAAAAAAGAACCATTGAAAGAGTAAGTACAAATGGACTTAAGAAGACCTGGAATTTAGCTTTGAAATAGAACACTCTGTAGTAGAACTGCTGGACACCAGGGCATGAGGACTACAGTCAGCAAGAAAGCATTTCTCTGGAACTTTGGGGACTATAATCTTTTAACAAAATTTCTCAGGGAAGCCAGTATTTCTAACTAATCACCTTCAACAAACATAACTTTGAGGATTTGAGGTGTTGCTGTGCAATGCTGGCTGTCACACCCCTGGTGCAGCAGTGGAGGTGACAGAAGGTGCCCATGCACTGGGGACCCTTTATTCTCTTCTTCAGGCAGCCCCTGAGATCTGCCCAGTGCCTGAAGTGTGGGGTTTTGGTTCATGGGGGAGTGTTTCCATGTGGCACAACTTGGACTGTAGCAGGCAGTTTTTGAGAATGAGGCGTTCTGGGGCTACAAGAGCATAAGCAGCTGCAACTGTTTGCTTGGGGACAATCTGCTGGGGGCCCAAGACTCAGCGCAGTATTGAATTAAAAGTAAGGAGAACATAATTGGCTCAAAAAATGCTGCCAAGTATTGTTTACAGATTTATATTTTGATCATGTGGTTTGCTTATGCCAATCCTTATGCATATATTGAGGATTCTCCACCCGCTTTTTGTTTAATCTAAGATAAAACAAAATTGATGATTTTTTTTGTTTTTCACTTTATTTTCTCTGACAAGTTCTGATGTGCTCAGGCATGGAAAAAAACTCGATAGTTGAAAAGAGGAGGGATCAGCCTGAACATCTGCAGTGATCCTGTACTAATTTATTAAAAGCCCTAGATATCTAATAGGGAAGTATGAGGATGGACTTGTAGGAATGCAGAGTTCTCTGAGATGCATTTGTGCATGTGCACAGCTCTGCCAAGCTCTCTTCCAGCCATAAATTTCTTTTACTTGAATTTCTTGAATTCTTGAATTTGGTGTATAATATTTATTCATACAGACCCAAATTGTGGTACGTTATCGTAGACTGAAAGATCTGTGCTTGGGGAATAGGAAAACCAAAAAACTGTAGTTTCATCTTTTACAGAATTTTTCCAAAGTTCATCTCATTTTGGGAGAAGGGAGTCAGTTAAAAGAACTTGCTTGCCATAAGGTGCATCAAGAACTCTGCTAAAGCAGATTGCCATTTTTAGCTTTTCATAAGGTCCTTAGCAAAAATATAAGATGAAGGTAATGTAGTTCATTTTTCAGAAGAACATGTGGAGTAGACACAATGGCTGAATAGGTAAACAGTGCTTTGCATGTCGGTGGAGACTTCACTGTAAAGATTCCAGTAAGTCAGTTTGCCAGTGTTGCAGTTAAGGCTTTTCATCAGTTTTGCATTTGTATTACTTGGGCAGTTTCATTTCAGAGGTGCATATATCTCAGATAACCGATCAGTTTCATGTAACTGATCTGTATCTGTTTGTGATTCCGAGTTCTTTACCTCCCACATGACTTGTACCTTTCTTGTGCAAATAAGCTGCCTCCACTGCCTCTGCTTGGTCTCTACACTACAGATGTTTCTAATTAACTCTACTGTGACAGGCCAGGAGGATATAGTTACAGAGGTTGACAGGTCCCAGGCTCCTTGGAGGCATTCATGTGTCACCTGAAGCATTCCTTGTGCTAACATCTTTTTGGCAAGCTTTCCTAATTATTACAGCCAACTAGTACCTGTGTGTTTAATACGGAGAGTGTGGAGTGATAACATATAAAAGTCAGCAAAGAATCAGGCTTATGAGGATGGAAAGGTTTCAGCATATATTTGGTGGTTAAAGGCATTGATGATGCTATTATGCCCAATTTCATTTATATTCTGCATTGTTTTGTTTGCCCTTAGGCTTGCACCAACAATGCACTTAGGCTTGTATTGCTTTTTACGGTCAGAAATAGGATTATAAGATTTCCTGCATTTTTCTCCTCCCAGTAATTTATCAAAGCTCAATTATCCCATGGAAAGGACTGTGACATTCTTTGTTTCTTGGAAGATTTCGATTGAAAATATAAGTGGCAGCCAAACATTAGTATGCAAGTTAATATGGGCCAGCTTCTGTGTACAGCAGATTTTAAGCGATGAGTGTGCTATGTCACACACCTCTTCTCACTTAAGGTTTTTTCTCAGATTGGGTCAGAGAATCATCAACTGGGGAGTATTTGCATACGCATGGGAAATCCCTTGTGCTATATGTACATGAATGCTCCTTGATTCTGGGTGAACTTTGCACTTAAAGGAACCTGGAAGAGGTGACCAATATTGATTAGAAGAATATTGCACCTGGAGATGGCTGGATATCCTGAAAATGTCTTCAGCTTGCAGCTTGATATTATCAAACAGAAGTGAAGGTGCATGCACACTTCAGTAATGAAAGATAGGAGATACCTTTCCAATAAAGAAAAGCTGATTCTTTCTTACACTTGGAAGTGAGAACTGCCCATCTAATGAATTAAAGATTGGTAATCTCATTCTCTTGGATCTGTCACTTGAGAATAAGAGTAATTATTTCCTATTGCTCTTCATGGAATACAGTTATAATTGCATTAATATAACAATGTTCACATTAACACTTAATTGTTAATGTCCTCCTAATTTGAGGAAATCATCATCTCTTCATATTTCATCATTACAGAATGTTCTTACATTGAAATAGCACTTGGAATCACTGTATGAGGGAAGAACTACGTATGACATCTTCTGCTGGGAAGGTACAATTTAGATATATACTTCTTTTTCTCCTTGAAATTTGTTTCTACTGTATTTTAGTCAAACTTTTTTTAGAGGCTAAATTGCAAAGGCAAAATTGTTTATTGTATGGAAATATATAATGGTGTTCACTGGTAGAGAAGGGATGTGGCTTTCTTTTGTCTTATTGGTGCATTCTCTCTTGTGCTGGAAGACATATTAGTAAGGATGGAAAAATTGCACAGGGGAAAGTTCAAGCTGACAGTTGTGATCTGCAGGGTTACCATTCCAGATTACTTCATTTCACCTTGTTCCTTTGTACCAGACTCAAGCTCTTAATGAAGACAAACAACCCTTAGTCTGTTTTAGACTGCCCACTGAGCACCAACACTTATGCATTTAAGTGTATTGTAGAATGAAAGAATGGTTACAACAATGGCCTCTTCACTTTATCAAAGCAAGCAAATACTTGCATTGAAAGTATTGAAGGATTAGTATATTTTGTCATTAAAACAGTTAAAAGTAGTAAGATCATCTCATCAGCCTTTGCAATGAACATGAGGATGGTTGAAGTGCCTTTTTGTCTGATGAGACTGAGTAAGAGAGAAAATATCTGAAAGTCTAAGTAGAGGCACATCAAAGCCACACACATATAACACTACCTAAGTACAGTAAAGAGAATATTCATGAATATGGCAGTGGAGCAGCATGTTCCTTATGTTTTTGTGCCAGTCTGTGGACAGTGCACTGCTGTTTTTTGGACCAGCCAAGGCGGAATTTTTGTGCCAAACTAGTACCAAGTACAAATGAGTGACAACTTACTGGTGTTTCCCTTTTCTATTTGCTATTTCAAAAGAAAATTTGTCAAAAATTAAATTTGAGTCTTTCTCTCCAGCTTGACAGAGTGCCTTAGGGAGGCTGGAAAGCTAAGTGGAAAGAAACACAGAAGGGATTTCTTGACTGGAGAAACTCTTTCTTTCTGCTTATTGGTCCAAGAAGTTCCTTGATAAGAGTGCCATTCTGTTGTGCAAGTTCTTATTTCCATCATTAGGAGGTTCTCCCAAACTGTCTGAGATGGGGAAGCTGCAGAAGGAGCAGAGCTTACAAGGACAGGGCAGAACAAGAAAAAAAAAGAAAAAACAGAGAGGGGAAAACCATTCTTGTCTTATTTGCTTCTATTCACTTCCTTCCATTGTCATCTGGAGATTAGCAGGCATTGTATTGTGTGGATATTAACATTATTTCTTTTATATGAGAAGGGTTTTGTCCACTAGCTGTCTAGAGCCAATGTTCTGTAATGCAGTGCATACTAGTATTTAATTTTATTTCAATGATGTTTTTTAGGTCCATTTTCACTAAATCTCTAAAACACACCACATCTGTGTTTTTTTGGAGCACAAATGGTTAATCTTGGCATTTAACCTATTATGTCAGTTCTTAGATCTGTCAGAGCTGCTAATTCAAAGTTGGTTCCGAAAAACAAAATACCTATGTGTGCAAAAGGAAGGAGGAGGTGGAGGAGAGCATTTATTGTAGGACCCCAGGGAACTCTTTGAAACACAAGAGTGTAACAGTTGAATACTGGAGTATTTCAAAAACACCTTTGGAAGGTGAGACCACTCCTCTAAATAATGTTGATTGGCATGATTATGATTCTGGAATGTCTGTGAAAGGATCACTTCTGGTATGAGCTGAAATCTTAAAAAGTAATTTACTGACAAGTAAGAAACTATGGAATTAATTTTCTTCTGTTCTCCTTATAACACAACCGTTAGTTTGTCTTCTCAAAAACATCTTCTCCCCTTTTTTTCTTGAAAGTACATGAAGTACATGCTAAAAATAGTGTCATTAAAGGCAACTTTTTCCTTCTCTGCCTAAGGAAGATTGTTTAAAATGAATTTTTTTTTAATATATATCTTGCCTGTTTACATCTTTGTTGTAAACCCATTATATTTGGTGATTAACTGGTTTTCAACTTTCAAGCTTTGGAAAAAAGCATTTTCAAGAGTTCTTCTATTTAAATAAATAAGCATCTGTGTTTTAAGGTTCTTTTAAATATCATTCAAGACAGATTTTATGTAGATATATTTGTTCCGTCTAATCTATGCTAGCTTTGCACCTGACATACATATTAGTTTTCTGTTTCAAGGCAAACACAAGTGCAATTCTGCAGAGACCAGAAGAGAAATGGTGAAACACATCCTTCTCATCTAAAAGTCAGGAGAGGCAAATAATCCCATATGAACAACCTAGCAAATCTGCTTCTTACACAATATAGATATGAAAAGCTGAGAAATAGATACTAACCACGTGAGAGATGAAATGAGAATTTAAGTAACAAGCACCATAAATTTTTCCAGCTTTAGTTAGTGCTTGTCTACTCTGCAGTCTGGAAAAAAATCTATGTCTATAAAACAAGCATTCATTTCTTTTTCCTCCTAATTTTTTATGATTTGTGCAGTGCTGTTGCATCTGCTGAAACATACTCTTTGAACATCCATGCAAATTATAATTTGTGCTGGCTTCACAGTTGTTCAGGTGATTGCCACAGCAAGTCCTAGAAGAATGTCCTCTTATGTGCCTGTGCATATGTGTGAGTGTAATGTATCCTAATGGACAAGAAAGATACTTAATCCCTGCTAAGAAATGTTCAAAAAAGAATTATTGGTGCAAACATATTTTGCCTTTCCTTATTTGAATTAACACATCTAAGTGGGATGTTGAGTTTTACTTTAGCTATGCTTAGGCTTGTTCAAAGGCCCTGATTAGATTTTTATGTATCCTTAAACAATTGTGTGAGTATGAGATTCCCTACTATAGCATGTATGCTATACATGCAGGTTCTCATTTGTTCATTTTCAACTTCTCTTTCTGGGCCCCAGTTATAGTTTTGTAGCTGTTATTGTAGTCACAAGATACATGATATGGTCTGTGCAACTTGGTTCTGCACACAGTGTAGGAGGTACGGAGTGTAAAGAGCATGGCTGTGCATTCCCTTCCCTGAAATTTGGGAGGACTGTTTTGCCATGACCTTGCTCTGGATTTTCTCTACATTCTTGGCTGTCCCCAAGCTGTGAAGCTGATGTGTTTGGACAAAATAATTTAGTTAAGTGGAAGTCCACTTAGAAAAACAGAAATTAAAATTGATGGGAACTCTACATGGTTAAGTGCTCAGTGCATTTTTTTCGGTACCTATGATGAATTTACTTAGAAGCAAATTATAATAAGTATTTTGATTATCTGCTTCATGTGTTCTCAACTGGAGAGGTCTGAATTCTCTCTGTAGTTACTGTGACATGGGAACAGTCTGGGCATGGCCAACATGTTAAGCCGTGTTTGAAGAAAGAATACATCAGTGAATTTGCTTTGCCCAAGGTTTTGTTTTCAGTTTTAAATAGCTATCATAAGAGAATCTTAAACCTATTGCAAGATGAAGAAGTTTTCAAGGAAATAGGAAGCAGGATAGAAAGAAGTGCCACTTCATTTCTGAGTACTTCTTAAGTCAGTGTAAGGCCATGCTAAACAATAGAAGGAATGCAAGCAAAAAGAAAAGGAGCTGTATTTTTAAAAATCAACAGATTCAACAACAGTTCTTTGTTTACAGCAGGGCACATGTAATCACCTGCTTGTCGTGTGAAAATACCAACTGGTGGGACAAGCAAAAATGTGTATTACAAAGTGGTCACTTATTAAAAAATCGTTGGTTATGTTTGGGTCACAGGTATAAACCTTTTGGTGCTGTTTTGCCCACAGCTCCATGAACTGACATCAAAGATGGGTAAAAAAACAGAACAAACAAAACAAAAGAGCTTAAACAACAGAGCTTAGAATGAGAAGCAGTAAACTATTCTCCACATGTTTATATTTTCAGTGTACATTTCTTTTGTGTATGAGATAACTACCTGCCTTATACAGTATTTAATTTAATTCCAGGTTCTGCTGAAGAAAATGATAATTGAAATATTGTAGAAAGTTTTTTTCAGCTGAAGTTTGTTTCAGTTTTGTTGAGGAGATGCAACCTGCAGCAACTTTTCTTTACAAATTTAGGACAGTTTGGAGTTTGGTGGAAACCTGAATTGTATCGCTCCATTATCTCAGTCAAGAAGTGAAATTACATGCTGTACAGGGAATGGAAAGCTGAAGCATTTTATTGGCAAAGCCAGGGCCAAAATACTTTGCAGGAACTTGCTTCAGAGCAAGAGTGCCTCTTCTTTGTCTCTCAGTGAAATTGTGTGTAATAAATTTCCTCCTGATGCTGTATCAGCAAGTAATTGCTTCTACTGTATCTTAAAAGCTTTTCATACTTTCATCTTCAGTGCTCTTTAAATTTTATGTATTGCTTTGAGTAACTTTCCTTTAGAATTAAATCCTCTCCTGTTTTGAGGCTTTACTGAAAGTGAACTCTGCATAACAGAAAATTAGTGCTGTGCTTAGAAGAGGTTTGCCAGATAAACACTTCATTCCTGGATATATAGGTTAATAACTGCATCTTTATACGTTTAAAACAGATCATGAGTCTTGCACAATTGTAGCATTTTCAGATTAGAGCCTCTCACTCCCTTCTTCTCTCCATGTTGTTTTCTTCTCCCTTCCTCAAAAGAAAGAAGGAAATGTCATGGATTTATATAAAACTATGTAAAGCATATATTCAGCTGTTGTGTGGGGAAACCTATCCACCTATATCACTAGTAAATCAATTCTGGCAGGAGTTTTCTCAGCCATATTCTCTAGATCCAGTAATTCCACTGTTTACAGTTCTGATTTATATCAATATTACATTCTTACACTGTTTGCAGTGTTAAGCCTTAGTGATTTTTTTTTTCTGAATGCTTTTTTAGAAAACATATTTTTAGCTTAATCTATTTCCTTGATACATAGTGATTTAAGAGGTGTTCTATCCATTTCTGAAATTTTTGACTGGGAAGAGGCTTTTGGGATTGTTCAGAGAAAGGTCATACAGTTAAAAAGCAACATTAAGTCTCAAATGTACAGATAGAGGTCCAGTCCTTAAGGGAAGAAATTCAGTGTTTCAGTGTTAATACTTCCTTGTATTTGTTTAAGAAAACAATATTTTTTTCAGGCACAGTGTTAGTATCCGGCTGTTTTGATTGAACTTCTTAGGTTATATTGGTTTTCTGTTTTCCTTTTCGTGAAGCTGTCATAGTAGAAACAGAAGTTTTCTGTTGTAAACAGAAGTAATGCTGTTTTGTAAGGTGACCAGAGACTAATCTAAACCTCAAAAAAAAAGAGAGCTTTTAAAAGCGCATGTGTGACTCATTAGAAAAATCATGACTGAAGGCTCAGCTGCTCAGATGCTGATTTTTTTTTTAACAAATATTTCTGAATCTGCTACCAAGAAGCAAGAGGTTTTCCGAAATCTAGTTTAAGATATTGATAGAATTCCCAGTGATAATGGAAACAGGTTCAGACTTTCTGTATTAAATTGTTTTTTATGCAGCACTGTGGGTAGCATTCTTGGAACAAAGCTCGTAGTTGAATTTACAGTACTAACACCAGCTCGTCAGTGGAGCAGAAATTTTGTTTTCTTTTTATTTGATATATTCTTCAGTGCAAGACTTGATGCTTTGGCCAAAAGCTTATTATGTGAATCGAAAAGCTTCTGTCTTTGTCTTGTCAAATAACTGCATGCAGTTAAGATCTTCAGGATGAAGTACAATTACTGTAGTTTCATTGATCATCTGATATATGGAAGGTATATTAAGGCAAACCTAAAAAGGAAAGCTCTGAAAAAGAAATAATTGGAGGAAATAGTTGATCAAGAAGTTACTGCATGTAAGACACACTGGAATTTGTGTTGCCAAAACCAGAAAGTTCCTTCTCAATTTCTAGGCTTTTTTCAAACCTTTAAGTTTTTAGAGAAAAATTCAGAAATCAGTTTAATTTTCTATTGTATTTATATTATTTCTATTATTGCTGGAGTCATTGAATAAGTTAGATGGTTATTTAAAGGTATTGCCTGTATTAGATAATTGACTTTTTTACAAATCAGCCTGATTAAATCAGTTAATCAGCTTACCGCTATACTTGTTTAGTGTCTATGGTGCTTCTAATTGATTGTTACTGTTGTCTGCTGCCTAAGGAGGCAGCCTGGGTTCTATTGTCACTACACTTTTCAGCTGTATGATGAGCAAGGGGTCAATGTGGGATTGCCCAGATGCAGGCATTCCTACAAGCTGCTGGCATGGGCCTGGGGCGTCATCTTTCTGGGAAGCTCTGAGAGGTGCAGGAGGTAAAAGGGAAAGCAGATCTCCTGGTGTTGAAGCTGGAGGGGTCACAGTCAAGTCGGTTACCCAGTGCCAGACCATGAGCCGCACATGGCAGTGGGAGATCTGTGCCGGGTTGCTGGGCAGGGAGGCAGATAAGGACCTGTGCCACCATGGGCCATTTTATTCTGGAGTGGAGAGGGAGAAAGGCTACGCAGTACTTAAAACCCACGAGCTACCAAGGGGTTAGAAGCTAGAAAAAAGACACTTGTCCTGCCTTCAAGTTTATCTAATATCTTAAGACCTGTCTGCTGAATGCCTCTGGAGCCAATGTAATGGCTGGCGAAGCTGTGCTAATGCATATCTAGCAGGACTTTATGAACCCAAGTGAATATATTGAAGTAAAATATCCAGTAGTATGTTACCCAGACTTTTTTATTACTCATAGTATGTGCTTGCCTCTTACCTTAAGTATTCAGGGATGACAGTAATCACCCAATTCTACTGAACAGCTTGAATGGCTAGTCAGAGGAAAATACTACTTATGACTATGTATATGTTCTTGACTAAGAATAAATTGATGTTCATTGTGCACATGCTGTGAACTGTTCAGAATTACACAATTTCTACAATTTTTTTTTGAGTAATGACTTGTCCAACTTGTCTGTGTTTTAAAATAGCTGTGGAGAATCCAGATAACTGGAAATCTAAAAACTGGAGATATTCAGATGGATATACTGCTTTTTCTGGAGTGCTTTGTACCAACAACTTCTTTTTAGAAGTACTTGGACTTAGCTGGTAATAAAGATTAGTTGGGCAAAATGCTCCCAGTTTTTTATTTGATGTGATCAGAATTAATTGTAAGGGGAATATGATTCAATGTAACTTCAATTACTGTTTTTCCCAGCAAATAATGTACTAAACATGCAAAGGAATGTTATATCAAGCATAAATGTTCTCTTTTGTACTTTTCCTTCGTTGAATTATATCTTATTCAAACTGTTCAGAAAATCAGTTACACTGATAATGCTTTCTGTGTGACAGGCTGCAACTGAACTCATTATTCATACAACATATTGATGTGATGTTGCCAAATCTATTTATGCTGTATCCATTTTGCGCTTAGGGATAGTTTGCATACTCTTATGAGCAAAAATAGTCAGCTTGCAGTAGTAGAACGCATGACAAAGAAATGGATGAAGTTCACAGCTTCTTTCTTTGTGACACAAGGGCCTTCTTTGATCCACTTTCAGGTTTTTCCTTGTCTCATCAATATGTACAAAGCAGGTGCTAAGTCAAAAAGCAGATACACTCTTCGTTCTTTATAAGTCAGTCCTTTTACTTTGTTAGAGGCAGAAAGTTAAATGAGGTTAGGAAAACGTCCCTGTCTTGACTGATTGGCAGAAAATGCCATGCCAATGCTTATTGGATGTAATTCTATTCAAAGCCATTGACTTGACAAGCCAGTCTTGCCAGACCGTGGGGTCTATTATATTTCTTGTGTTGATGAGATGCAGTTTGTAGCATGAATGAAGGAACAATATGTTGTTACAAGCCTAGTAAATATGGAGAAAAAGAAATCTAGAAGGTATTGCTGGTATATTAAATGTGCTAGGAATTGGGGAATTTCACATTCTTAATGTCCAGCTCTGTTGCCTAAATGGTCTCTGAAACATTTTTTCACAAGTTATAACTAACTTAAAAGATCAAGATATGAAATCAATCAGAAAAGGATGTCAGAATGACTCCAGGTATGTCAGTGCTGTTGGATGCAGGGCAGTTACTGTTCCTCTCTGCCTGGTCCCATTTGCTTGCCTTGTAAGGTACACAGGTGCACTCATTGACCTTGGCAGCTGATGCTGTAAATGTATCCACCGAGGGCAAATTCCAGTATATTCCTTCAGTGACAGCCACCTACCTCTGATGCATTTCTTCTCTGGCACGGACTTCACTGTCCCTTCTTTTTTTTGTCCCTTACAACCTGATGAAACTTTCTCCCTGAAACTTTGTTTGATTTTATTTCTAATTCTCAAGTGTGCAAAATGCACTGGGAATTAAATTACAAAGCTAGTGTTACCTCATGTACTGCAAACTAGCTCCCTGAGGCATTTCATCACTGTGCACACTTGAGACTTTACAGTGTGGCAGCAGGGCTATAAAGTGCCTAAACAAAACATTATGCTTTATTAAAAACAAAATAAAGTAATGGTAATAAAATAGGTTAAAGGGGAAAGAAACTCTTCCAGCCAGGTTTCTAGGGAGGGCTGCCAGGTACCGCCTATGCCTGGTGACAAGCATTTGGCAAGTATATCCTTGAGACCTGATACAGTGTGCAGGGAGGCAGCAAAGGATTCCCCTGTCATTCATTCTGCCCACCAAGCAGAATGAATGCAGTGCTGTTCTGCTGACTGCTGCCCTCTGGAGGGGTCCCTAGCCCTGAAGCAAGAAGGCAGCTGGGGCAAAGGTAAGCCCCAGGAATCACTTCTGACGTGAAACACAGTGCAAAAGAAGGTGTGGAGAAAGAGGAGGAGGGTGTTTTGGACTCCTTTTGACCTCTGAGCCCTTGCATAGATGAAACTGATCTCTGTGACAGCACCATCTTCTCATTGCTCCTTTTATAATACTATGTTCACACACTACTATGCATCCCAAACACTAGTTGGTTGTTTCACTTATTTTCACACATTCTCCCTTCATTTGTATGAGGGGACTACTGCCTCTTGTGAAAGGAGCTGACTTCTATTATGTTTGCTTCTGAAATTTAGAATTTATTGAGAAAGGAATAAAATCAAATTGTTTCACAGACTTCTACTTTTCAGCTGTTTTTCTTTGCATGAAAATCATAATTAAAACGTAGATTCAGGTGGACTAAAGGTATCCATAATGTCATGTTCAGTTCGTTGAATGATTTTAGGGAAAACAGTTGCAGAGAGTGAAACAGTTATTTTAGCATATAAAAAGGAAATCTGAATTTTAGAAAATATTAATTAAATTGTAGGAGTTAAATGCTTCTCTTGTTCAAACCTAAAAGTTATTTGGACAATAATGCTTATTCATTTATTCATCCTACATGCCACAGCTAGTTCTTTCCCGCTGATGCATGTGGTGACGGCTTCAGCAAGGAAATAGTCTTATGTGAGAGCCTCTATATCTTCTGACTGTATGAAGAGATTTGGGTGAAGTTCAGGTGGCAGAAACTACTCCTGATGTTGGCAAGTCTCCTGTCTGTGCAGCTGTTCAAATTGCATTGCAGAAAACAAAACCAAACGTTGAAATTGTAGGAATAGCAGATAAATATGAAAGTTGGCTGTACTGGTCCTCTCATCTTCCTAATTGGATATTTATATGTCCTCATAGCATTCAAATGGTTCAGTCATCTGTGGTTATTCTCCCAAAGCAGACATATACTGCTGTTTTTACCAGAGAAAACCTGAGGTAAGCCTGCACACAGGAAGTTTATTATGTCACCAACACTGAACCATGTTTGTTTAGGTCTCATCTCTACCACTTGGTGCTTTATCTTCTCTCATGGAGACTGTCTACCTGCCTTTTTGTTTTCAGCCAAAATTAACAAGGAAATAAGGTGGATAATCAAAGTAGGGTCTAATTTGATGTATTTATTAATATATTGTTCTTTTCCAGTGTCTCAAAATGCCTTGATGAGCTTCTTCTTCTTTACGCCGGCATTGTGCAGAAATCTGGGGGTTTTTGCAGGAGAAAACAGAGCTACAGAGAGCCCCTGTGGTAGCAATCTCATCATTGTACTGTGACACTTGGTGCTCATTACCTAATGGGTCTCACTCAGAATAATACCTAATCAGTTACTGAGTGGCTGAGAGGTGCAGTCCTCTGGGTATTCAAGATCCTGCTGAGAAGTCTGTATGTGTAGTGAAAGGCTTCTTTCCCAGTTGGTAAGTTAGAGGGATGAAGCCTTAAAAGCTGTCTGCTGTTGCTTACCTTTCCTGCTGTGGGAGCTGTGTTTAAGTCAAAAGAGCCCTGCTGTGGAGAATGTCATCTGGACTGAAAATAACAGCCTTGATTTGTCAGGGCTTTAGACCAGAACAGACAAGAGTGTAGAACTATTGTCTCTATCTTAAGAATTGAAGCATGGTATCTTACAGCCCTTCACTGCAAATAGTGATTCAATAGGACTCAGCACGGTTATTCTGCTGTCAATGAATGTGTTTGATGTTGATCTGCAAAATCCATCAGGGTAGGCTGTAAACAAAAATGTGAGAGTTTTGTAGATATTGGATGCAACCCAGCCAGTCCAATCCAAATTGTCTCTGCTGAACATTTATTGGTGATGTAAATCTTAGCCTTACTGACAAAGGGGATTTAGAGTGCAAAAACCCAAGTTGTTTCCTGAAGCTGTAGTAAGTCACTGAGTAAGGAAACTCTTCTGCACTGACCCTTGTATGAGACTACTTATGGGTCATCAGTGGTTTGGTTAAGCTCATAAGAACATTTGTTTACACTGAAACTTCAACTATTTGTACCAAGAGGATGTTTAAATTTTCTGCAGTCTTAATAGGTACTGAAAGGTCTGGGATGTGTCTTTCAGCTGAAGCAGACATTGAGCGCTACAAACCTTGAAAGTAATGCAGCTTTATGCTCTACTTGTTCAGGCAAACCTTGTCTGGCTATATGGCAGTTCTGAGAGTAGCTTGCTCTTCTGCTGTCTGTAGTGTTGTTGTGCACTCCTAATACTGCATGCTGCTTTTGGGGGCTGGAGAAAGCCTTTAGCCCAATTTATGGAGTTGAGGAGAGGGCCACCAACAGTTTTGCATAACAGGTCCACCAGTAGCTCTCTGTAGACTGGGAATGAAGTGATAAACAGAGGAGCAAGCTCTGGCTCAGCAAGGCTGGCTCAGATTCTGGCAGTGGCCAGGCTTTGTGGGAGCATCGACAAAAAAAAAATGCCCTTGATTTCTGCTGTCAGTCACATCAATATAAACCAGCAGGCATCAACAGGGTTAATAAGTGAAAACAGTAATGCAATCAAAAGTTGTTTTAATTATCTATTAGTTCTAATTACAGTGTTGTTGAGTGGCTTACTGGATTTCATATCAGAAGAATACTTGAAGTAGTATGTATAAGTATATATTTGTTTACCCCAAGGTAAGATGTAGGATGTGCGTGTGTGTTCATATGCATTAAAATCAGACTGAAAATCCTGCTTGCAAAACAAAATTATGCAGGTGAAACCTACACATTGAAGAGTCAAGACCGGAGGTTCTGCTTCAGTAAGTTAGGGCTGTCATATATTTGGGAGCTGGAGTGCCAGTGTTAACTGAACCAAAATGTTGGTTTTACAGTTCATTAGGAGTCTTGGTGAAATGAACAGCTCACACTGAGCCATCTGAAAAAGTTTTTGTTTCTAGAATACTTTGAGCCCCAACTACAATGTTGAGGAGAGACAGCTGGAGGGAGCTGGTGATGGGAAAAAAAAAAAAAACATTTTCTCTTTTGGTGCTTGCCCAGAATTATGAGAGCTGGATACAGTTGCCGTTTCAAGAAAATTTCTATTTGGCAAAGACATATGGTGTCCTGACACATCTATAACTAGGCCTGTGGTAAGCTCTTTCACACATTTACTGATTCCTTCTTTGGTTAAATGATTTCCGGCAGCATGCTTGACAGCTGTAAATGTAAGGGTTCTGCACATCTCCCTCTGGACCAGACCTGTGAGCCATGCGAGCGGGTCTGGGCACAGATACTCACAGCTAGCTGATTCTTGTTTATCCTGACTGGAAGAATGTAAAAAATGTGCTGGCTTTCAAGGGTCAGAGGCTAAAATATGGATGTGTTTATTGCATATTTTGGTTGTCCTTTTAATAGACAGTTTGACACATTCTTTCAGTGAACTTTCCAGAAGATAGACAGCTCAAAATGGGAACAGGAGAAATCTCTCCTGTCAGGATTCCCATACATGTAATTACCTTCAGGTGTCAAATATACTTAGTGACTGTTGATTTTAATTTTTTTTTGCTGTTCAGACATTTATGACTTGTTGTCAGTGAGGTATTTAATTTTATTAATGTGAACATTCTTAAAGGGAGGACATGAAAGATCAGTTGTTTCAGACTTTGCTTTCACTTATTAAATGGCTGGTATCACATTGCAGATAATTGTTTTGCAGGCATACTTTTGGTCCACTTTTTCAGTCAGCTCTGAGGAGGGATGCCTAGATCTTCTTGCATAACTGAAGCACTGAAAGCTGCTCTTAAGTCCTTCCTTCTGTGCGTGTTATAGCAAGATCATTATGAAAAGCTGTTTTGAGCTCCTTTGTTCCTTTGCTTTTTACTTTGTGTGTGGTATACTTAACTGTTTTTGAAGTTATTAAATCAGCTAATGTACCAGGGTGCAAAAATACTGGCAAAATGGGCATCTTAAAATTATTAGCCTGGGAATGTAATTGTCAATACGTATTTGCATTCAAATGAATACTCAGATTTTTTTACAGCAGCAGCTAATGGAAGGGTAAAAATATTGCAGCCAGAAACCAAAAATCCCATAATACAGAAGACAGCATATTGAGAAAACATAATATGAAATCTGTTTTGAATATATGCAGCTTTAACTTTTCCCGATGATTAGGAATGTAAATCATGTACTGAAAAAATGGTAGAGATGGTGTAGTCAGTTAGAGAAGGGAAAGTCGGTGTTTTATTATGGATGGATTTTATGTAAAATCACTCAAAACAACAGTAAAAAAGAATTCAAATTCTTCTTTGTGTAATACGCAGCCAACCTTTAATAATTTAATTAAGCCTTATATAGCCTTTTGCTGGTCTAGGACTGCTGAAATGATACAGCTCTTCTTTTTCAGTCATAAAGTGTGACTGGTTCTCCGTATCCAAGAAAAACTGGAGGTCAGCGTTTTTTTAGCCTGCATGAATGCAGTCTCAACATGACAGAAGGAGAATATTCAAGCTAATAACAAGAGGAATTATTGGTTTTATTCATATAGGAACCTCTTTAATATTTGGAAGAGTGGTTTAATGATGTGATCTGGCATTCATTCTACAGTGCACCATTGTCAGACAGGAAAAAAAAAAAAGACCTCAGTTGGCATTTTTGCCTAAGGGCTGCTGAGAGCTGATTATTCTTCTAATCAGAACCACCACAATCAAGGCAGACAATTAGCTAGGTTAGGTCTCTGCTGATTTCTCCTGTGGCCCTGAGCATCAGATGGCCTTGAGCACTCTTGAATCCTATGAACAAGTATTTGAGTAATACCTGGTTTGCTCCACCTGTTGTCATTAAGATCCTCTTTTCTTCTCTTGAAGTGCTAGGTTGTGTTCATGCTTATTTAAATTACTCTGATTCCAGAAGGCATGAACTGTGTTCAAAAGAGAAAGCTTACCAGCCTAGGCAATAAATGGAATTTTAGTTGCTAGTGTGTAGCATGAAATTGCAGACATTATTTTGGTATACTATGCATGTGTTGTGAATATGTACCTAATTCTGTATTTCTATCAGTAACATATATTTTCATGCATAAACCCATATATTTAAATAGTCAGCTATGTAATCGAATATACAACTTGAGAGTGTAATGGGGTGAGCCTTTGTGTTTTAAAAAGGCAATATGCTCCTAGTACCTGCAGCCTGTTTCAGTCATTAATTCTGATTTTCCTGTATTATTTTTGCACACAGCTGATGCTGTTCTGCTTAGCTGGAATTTGCCCAAGTGGTCTACTTGATATCTAAATTAATACTAATAATGTGGATTTCTTAATATTTCTGTAGCATAAAAAAAAGTATGGAGTATCAAATAGAGTTTAAGATTTATTTTTAAATTTCAAAACACAGATTCTTTCCATTATTAATGAACATAAGAATTCATTCTTGAGACAGTCTGGGAGTTTTACACCATTTAAAATTAATTTTTAAAAGTAATTAGTCACGTCAAGATTATTATTTTTCTGCACTTGTTGATGGAACACCTCAGGTTACTAAATGGCTGTTTTGTATTTATGTGAAATTGCTATTGCTTCAGTTTAATAAAATTTTAGAAACAGTGGCTGAGTTTTTTTCAGTGTTACCAGGATGAAGATTGTTGAGTTTTATATATTTTGGAGAATTTAAATAGCAATATTCAGCAGATAAAAAAAATCTAATTTTAAGACCATAGAAATGATAAAACAATGTCCAGCCAATCAACCCCAACATATTAAGAAGTATCTCTGTTATACTGCACCAGAAAATGATCTCAGTGTTTCAGGTTGAGAAGTTTAAAATAATTGATTTTGAAAGGAAGAACAGGTTTCATTTAGCCTTTACACAAATTTACTCATTTGTAGTGCATTAACAAGAGAGAATATTCCATATTCCATGTGTTACCAGCACACTCACTTGAACAGACTGTGTTTCTACACAGCATATACACACACACACACACACACACACACACACACACACACACACAGCTGGTACTCACCAGTGGAGCCAGTAGTGTTTTTAGTCCTTTGCTGCCTGAGTATTTAATCAAAAGCATCGTCTCAGCATATGAAAGTGAGAAAATTACATGGCTGAAGTGAATTAAGCTTTAATGTTTAAGCACGTAGGTATTATGTGATGCCTCCTACATTCAGATTACTGGTAAAGATCAATGATAGTGTACTGATAAAGTCTTAGATAATTTCTTATCTTGCTTAGTGTGGAGATAGTGGTGGTAAAGTCATGACCTTCTAATGGACTGAAAAACCATATTTAAAATGTTAATCCCAGTAAGAACTCTTTTTTGTGTGCTATAAAAGGTGCCCACTCATTAAAGTAAAAGCTTTTTAACCCTTTCCCTCTGTGAATTAAGAGTTGAGTATTGACCACTAAGATATCTGTAGTTCAGTTTCCCAGAGACAGAGTAATTAAATGAAAGATTTAAGAGGAATTACTGTAATAATATTGGTTATAAATAATTCTGAGTATGAAGTTCTTCATTATCATGTTTCATATCATAAAATGCTGTGTTCACACGTTCTTCTTTGGCTACAGTAGTTTTCCTCTGACATTAGCACAAAAATGAATAACTTTATATTTAGTCCATGCAGATTCACCGCTTAGTAGAGTGCCTTCTGTACAGTTAGGCCTCATTTCAGGAAAGTATTTAACCATTTACCTAAATCCTTTGGCTTTGTATGTGCTTAATTCTAAAGCATCAGTTTAATTGCTGTCTTGGACAGAGCTGCTTATTTGAATAAAGGGCCTTCATTGCCATGTCTGTAACCTTTTAGGAACTCTGGAGTTACTGTGTCATGATGTATTTTTTACAACAGCCATAGCCATTATTCAAATGAAGAATAAGTTTTAATGCATTGTTACTCAGACCATTCTGTAACCTAACAAAAGATGTCTTAGCATATATTTAAGGGCATTCAAATGCCAGAGTTAAAAAATACCAAGATACAAATAAGGAGGAAAATGCAGTAAAAAGCTCAGAATGCTTGATCACTAACAGAACTAGTTTATAAGCAAAGGCAAAATGACTCAAATGAAATGGCAAGAAACCAACTTGTTTCAACAACTCATCAAAACCAGCATAGTAGTTTACCAAAAGGCAGTATTTTTTTTTGTTGTTGACTTATTTCTTTTTGCAGTTCAAAGAGCAGTTTGCCTTTTTAAAAAGGATTTTAAAGGTTCAGGCTGCTTTGTTTCTTTGATGTAAAAGCTAATGCAGATAAATGCATTATTATACTTAAGTTAGAGTCTTAATAAATTAAAACTTATTTATAAAGTATTTAAATTAGTGATTTTTATTTAATTTGACACATTTAATGTACAAAATTATTAGGATTGTTTTTCCCCCACTTAATCTATGAAGGGAAAAGTTAGGGAACAAAAGCAATTGACCCCCATCTGCAGCATGTTGTTTGCAAGTTTGCTGAACTCCAAAGATCTCTATTGCTTTTGGCTCCTTAAATTATGCATGAAAGGCATAACTTAAAAGGCTTTTGTGTTTGAGGGAAGGAATTGGGGTTCTCTACACATGTTTCTTGCCATGTAGTGGAAAAAAAGCAGGTGTAAACCAAGTTTGGTTAAGTCTGCTTTACAGTAAACATTCTTGCAATACTTCTTTTGGCATAGATAACCTCTCAGCAACCTTAAAGAGAAGGCTTGAACAAAAGAGGAGTGTTCCTAAATAAATGGATTATGAAGTGTGCACCTTTAAAAGCACAGGACAAGTTGGACAATATAGAAGTCTAAGATGTCTTTGAAGTGTGGTACAGGATTTTTGAGTTGCATTTTTTGTTGGGAGTCAAACTGTTCAAGAAGAAAGGACAAATTTTGAGATCTGAATTCAGTTTCAGTCAATTCTTAGCTACTTATATTGCAGACAGTAGAAAACTATTTCCTTTGTCTAGGAATTTTTTCTATGTGGAAGGCTCCCTAGAGACCTGGTGAGATGCATTTGAACTGAGATTATAATATATTCTTTTACGTAAGCTGTTTATTTTGATTAAAGTTGTGATCTGGATGGTTGGGAATAACAGAAAACAAGATTTGCATTTTCTCTAATGCGTAAATTTCTCTTCAAAAAGCAATTTTATCTCTGAGTGGTTCAGGAGGAAGACTCTTGCCTCTGACTGTTGCAGGTGGCAAAGGTGAAAAAGGTCAATTATTATAAATTATTAGAGCAATGATTATCTCTTCAAGAGTGCACCATCACAGATTATAGATTACTTTCTTTACTATGAAAATTATAGTAGGATTTGAATGTCAGGTCTTGGACCCCAGAAATGCTTAGGAGAAGATAGTTTTCTGTTTGGCAACCAACCTGTACCACACACAGATTTACAGATTGTAGTTTACTGATCTTCAAGATAACCAGACCAACTGATAAAAAAATTCCATCATTCTCATTGAGCATGAAGAGCCCAAACCTCTGACTATGCAAAAGATGGCTATTGTGACACTATGCTAAACACATATGATTTATTTAGTGTGGTCCTGGTATTTTTTGTTGGCCAGTGTTGGGAGAGCTTTGTTGGTCTAGATGTGAGTTTCTGTGGCCCAGCATGACTGCTCTCTAGCTTTTCACATTGATGTGTTCTAACTGGGATTTTGCCCACACAAGTGGTTTAAATTCTAATCTGGTGCTGTTTAGCACCAGATTATGTGTTTATGCCCCAACTATCAGATTGAGCTATGAACAGTTAGTTATTGACTTCTAGGCTTTGTTTTGTTTCTTTAATGCTGAACTAGTATTTTAGAGTAAGAATGAAAAGAATAGTTTGTATGCTCAGTAATGAATTTTTAACATCTAAGGAAGAATGTAAGGGCTTCCCATTAGACAGGAATGGGTTTTGCCGTACCTGTGCACTCCCTTCTTCACACCTGACATCTGGTGCCTTTATAATAAACAGAATGAAGAAGGAAGGGTGCAGGAAAAGAAACCTTTAGTTTAATTTTGCTATGGTACTCTCTGCTTTTTATCCTAATGCTGTCTGCACTTTGAAAAATAGTTACAGTATTTGTGGCAGACAAGATCATTATTCAGTTGTGAATGATGCAATTTCATTACAGGTTGAAGATTAGAATTCATTTAAGATTAATTTGGAAATAGTTTTAAGTAAAATGCAACAGGGAAATTAAGAAAATAGCTTAAGTTTTACCTCTCTGAGACGTCTGATTGTTCTGAGACTAGCTCATTTTTTTCTTCTTTCTCCTATGTCAGTAACTTACACATACATAAAAAGGTAAATGAGCAAGTTTTGCACACTTTATCAATTCAGTCTTTACATGTTGAAAGACTGTTCCTGTCACTCTCGAAGGAATAAGAATTCCAAAACTCTATAAAAAGAACCACATTATGGGAGCTTCATAATTTGAAAAGAGATGGGAGGAATAATATGAAGTCTGCATTGAATTCCATGGTCTGTCAGACTTTCTCAGCTAAAAAAAATTGTTGCACATCAGAGCATAATCTTTGTAATTTCTTGGGTGCTTTTAAAGACCAGGTGGCGTTGCATAGTACAAAGC
>WBND01000926.1:207186-222426 GCA_013398595.1 Tychaedon coryphoeus
TTTTCACAATTTTGTTGTTGTTGTAGTTGTTGTATTTCTTTAGTTCTTTCCGAACATTCTATAACTCTTATGAGTCACTCAGTGTTTAACAAGGTTTTTTCTTTGAAAACCTGAATGCTAGGTCAAACTGATTTGTTTAATGTTTTTTCCCATGTTCTATAGTAAATCACTTGTTTTTATCCATTAATTAGGCAGCATGAAGTACCAGGTACAATGGTAGTTAATGGGAACCCTTTCTTTAACAAGAAAAAACCCCAGCCTTATATCAGGAAGGCATGTCTGTCATGTACTGTTAGCTGGTAAGAAGGGGTAAAGGCAGGAGATTCTGTAGGGAGACAAGCCACATAAACGTGATGCCTTTTCTCATTATATCCATCTTAATGCAGCTCTCTTCTCTCTGAATTTTCCTTTTGGACCCACCCAAGTAATGTGAAAAATCTCCCAGATAAGGGGGACATGGCAGGATTAAAAGGGGAAGGTGGATCTCCCACCGATACCTGCGAAGTGAAACGCAGGGAGATCACTCGTCCCTTTCAAGAGATGTGATAGATGCTTGCAGCCAGTTGTGAAACAGTAATCTGAAGTCTGATGAACTCTCAGGGAGCCTGATTCTGCTCAGCTGTGTGATTATGATGGAAGGGAGCCAGACGAAGGCAGAGACCTGGGCAGAAACTTTTGGGAGGCTTGTTCTGGCAGAGTAGGTGGGAGAGTAGAAGGAAGGGTACAAATAATAAGTTTCTCTGCCTGATTGATAATGAACTAGTAATAAGTGGCCTTATTATAGTAATAAGTTTCCCATGGAAAGCTTGATGATTGCAGAGAAGCTTTAGCCAAGTGTGTGTGACCACATCTTATTTTGATCAGCTGTAGCACAGCAAAGCTGTGTAATTATCATAATCTAACAACAATTAGCCTGGCATCCTTTCTCAGTATTTAATTACTCCAATAAATGCTAATTGAATAGAGGACTTAATGACAAGAGAATAAGTTTCTTTCTGCATTGTGTATTTAGCTTGTCGTCTTTTCTAGGCATAATTTTGAATACTGTTTTATTGAACAACAGCCTTGATTTTGTGTCCTAACATGGTATTTTTTCATGGTGTCTTGAGCTTGTTTTAACTTGTGAAACTGTAACCTGAGGACTGAAAGGTCATGGACTGCTTCTTTATATTAGAGGGTTTTTTTGTTTGCTTTCGCAGGGTAGCAATATCCTGCTAGAGATCTAAAATGTCAGTGGCTTGCTACTGTTAGCAAACACACTTCTCTTAGCATCTGGAAAATGGCGAATTTTCTTTTGGTTTGAATAGAGCCAAAATTAAAATAGCTCTTTGATTGCTTCATTGTTGGTGCATCAGAATCATTGTTGATGTCAGCAGAGCTATGGGAATAGAGTTTATGAAATGTTGTGACAAAAGCCAGCAAAAAGAGCAGAAAAGCACAGAAATAGCATCTTTTAAATTATCTGCGGTAAAATGGTACACATAATCCCACAACCCCTCAGATAATTAACAACCCCATCACACTTAAAGCTGTTAAGGTGATTAAAATGAGGGGGCTTGAAGTGTGTAAAAGAATAATAAGGCATGCTGCTGTGTTCCAGTCACAGCATGTGAGTAGATCTTGGAATAGTCCTAATGCACTACACTTGCCATCTAAACACAGATGCTATGGGCAAACTCAGTGCCGTGGAGTGGTGAATAACTACATCATGACATCCTCATAGCAACTAAAATGTTGTCTTTTTAAATGATGTAAACAGTTTCCAGAAAATGTTTGGCTTTTGTGTGTTATGTGTGCAAATAACTATCAATTCTCATCCCTCTGTTAATAATAAATAGCAAATAGTTTCATAAGCAGTTGACAAAAAAATTTCAATCTATTTCTGTATTTTTCCAGTTCAAGCTTTTCCTGTGCCTAGAGCAGTTGTAAGAGGTGTTTCTGTTGTCTAATAACATTTAACCTACTGGAGATTCAGCCTTTGTTGGATACCTATGGGATCTTCTCACCTGGCCTGCTTTCTTCATGGTATTTGTAGGAATGGACTTCTCTCTGAAACGTCACTGTCTCCATTAAATTTAATTTAAAAGTGGCTTAGCCTCCATGAAAGTAAAAACAGAGGAGCTGGGTGACCAGCATTCATAGGGCTATGCACCTTCTGCTCACAGAAGCCTTTTTTTCCGTAGGAAACAGACCAAGTAACATTGTGCTGTGCTGTTCTGAAGAATTTTGGATAACTGTAGTTTGTATTTACCCCAAGAATAAATCAGTTTGGTGAATTTTGTTGATGTTGTTTTACATTTCAGGTTATCATTTAAGAAAAAGGTGACAGGGGCAAGGCATTTGGCAGTGACAGTGTCCTCTGCACATTAGTGTTAACAGGCTGTGTAGGCACCAGGCATCAGAATAGGGGCCATTTGCATCTGATCACTTCCAATACCCGACTGAAGACCAGAATTTCATAATTTGTTGTCAGAGCAGTTATTTGGAGTAATTTCTGGTTCATAGTGAAGCCTTGCTTCATGCATTTGGTAGAATAGGTTCCAAATAAAGAAAGGTTGATACAGTAAAAGGCAAATTTTCCAGTACACTTATCTTGAAGTAGAGCATCTGGTGTGTTGATTTTACAGAAGGGCAATAGAATGTAACTAATAGGAATTTTAAGGGAGGTAATAAGCAGAAGCTATTGTAATTTTTTACCTATCTAAATGAACAATTAGTGTTCTTTGTGTTGTTCTTAAACTGGATTTTTGTAGCATTTATTCCAAGGAAGAAAGAGAGAAACCAAATAAAATTGTTACTGTGTTTTAAATATCTGTTTAAATAAATTGTCCCTTTTTCCGGTGACCAGCAAAGTTACTGATTTCAAGATGAGTCACTTAGGCTTCAGAACTTGAAATTATGAAGAAAAGCATGCACACAGACCATATACTTTGCTTTTGTCAATGGATAAACAGAATACAGACGGCACAAATTATTTACAAAATGTTTTGCTAGTCTTGTTTTTCTGTGGTTAAAATAACCATGAAGTTCTCTCTCTGCATCCTGAATATCTGGATGTTTCATCAGTAGCACTTTAGGACAGAAATATTCCTCAGACAGGCTTTGCTGGAAACAATGTTCAAGTTTTGTGTAGCAAGCTAATATTTGTTAGTTATGGAAATATTAGGTGTAGAAACTACTTAACTATGTGTCTTCAAAATGGCTTTTTTAACGCTACTGCCTAGTAGCTGGCTTTGTAGTGCGCAACTTCCCAAGCTACTGTTTGAATGCCACCTGACAAAAAGAAATGTTTTGCTGTGTGCAAGCTAGAGCACATGGAGACAAATGACATTATTTACAAAAAGGTGTGTAGATTCTGTCAGATTTTTGGAGAAGCCTTTTTGGTTGGTGTCTACCACAACACCATGTTCTGTTACACAAATTCTAGATGGCGCTGGTTTCTTCCTAGATTAAAGATCCTGTTAACTACATGGCTCCAAAAGACATGGGAGTCCGGTTGGGGACCTGCCAGAACAGGATGAAGATCTAATTGGGAAAAGAGACAGTATAGCAGTAACATACTAACAAGTTTTCTGTTTGGAATGGGACTGGAAAAAGGGACAGGACATCTGTTATTCCTGTCATATCTGCAAATATGTCTGTTAATGGACTCCATCTTCCCTTTAGACATTTCAATCCTCAGTGTATGTAGATGGCTAAATGTTGATCAGTGCTTTAATTTGAAATGGAACTTTTGTTTTACCTGACTAAGTTAGAGGTTTTCAGCCTATAAATGTAAAGTATTTTCCACTCAAATATAGTTTTAAATTCTTGGAAGTGTTTTTGTGAAGTGTTTCCTTTAATAGCTTTGGGGACTGAGCTGATGAATTTTTTGTGAATTACTCATTGCCATCCCTTCCTTTTCTGTTCCAATTAGAAGATTTTACCTTTCATCTTTGAGGAGGTAAATACAACATGCTGGTTGTAGCTGGAGAAACAGGAATGGTCTCAGTTCACTCTAACAGAAAATTTTGAGATGTAGCCTCTTTTGGAAACAAAAAATTAGTTCTACATCTCTTTAGCACACCTGCTGAGCTATTGATTACTGACTTCTTTAGGATATTGCAAGACAGGAAACAAATACCTGCTCTCTGATTCATAGTTGGTTAATAACCTGGAGTAGAGAGACTTCACTCAGAGCTGCTTGATAAAATACCTTGGTACGTATTTTCCCTGGAGGAGTTTCACTCCTGTCCCAACAATATTGGCTAAAGGCCAGTTTAGATCACTTAAAATTTGCACAATCTCCTTCCCTTTTTAGACTCTTAAATGTAAACACTTCCTACCTGTGGCGGATGACTGACGAATGAAACTGTTGAGAAAACAGGGAAACAGGGAGGAAAAGACACTGGGATAGAAAGGACTCGGTGATATGCTTCATCCTCAGACCTGCTTTGCAGGCAGCACTTCAGAGTCCGGTGCATGCTGGGATGAATGAAGTCACTCAATTGTTTCAACATTTAGGAAAAAAGAAATAAGAAGGAATCTACTAAAATACCAGTGATCAAAGAGGATTTGGTTTTGGTTATTTAACAAGAATACAGAGGGAAGCTTTGCTAAAAGGGAGTCAGATGAGGTTTGATTTTTCCTTTTCTTCACCATCTCACTAGTGCGGATTACAAGTTTGATTTCATTGCTAAATCGGAATTAAGGTGTGATCACACATTTAGTTGTCTGTCTCCTTGCACTTATCATCTCCATTATTGTGGGCTGTGCTGTTGGATTCTTCCCTTCAAATTCAGCTATTTACAGTACAGACACTGGCTCTAGACTCTCCTTTTGGTTAAAGGAGAGAATTAGCTGTTCCTGGAAGTGTGATCCATCTCATTATAGTGTACTAAAGAGGCTGGATGGATTGTACCTCAGAAATTCCTATTGCTCTCCATTGACTTTTGAGACAATGTGGAAAAGCAGTTCATATAAGTTCATATGTTGTACAAGTCTAATGGTAGAGAGGGTCAACCTGTTGAATATATTACATAAGCATAACTCTGGAAGCATATCGTTTGTGTCACAGAACTGTAATTGGGCATTATGGTGAAGGCGCAGGCTGATAAAAGAGGTAACTTTGAGAATCCCTTAAGAAAATGGACTTGTTTATCACCTACATGTTTGGGAAAAAAACCCAAAACTGTCCACACACAAACACAGTTATATATAAGTATGTATCAATTTTTACTTACTAAAACTGTAGCTGAAAAATAAATGGAGATATTATTGCCTGAATGCGTCTTTTATATTTGAAACTTACACTCTTTTCCATTACCTGTAAGAAAAACATACTGTTAACTGATTCAGAGAACAGATGCCAATTTGAAAACAATCATTTTTTGCAAATGTGTTAAGACATTATGTGTTCAGGTAACAAATTTTGAAAGCACTGGACTACAAAAATATATATCTTGACCAACAGTTTTGATAAATGTAAATTCTCCTGGAAGAGCTGTGGTTCAAAAAGGCTTTTCCGAGTTACAGAGTGGAACTGTGAGGCTGTGCACTGACTGAAATTATACAGATCTATCATTCTTTGATGCGTATTCAGTTTTCCCCTTTAAAAAGCTATTTTATTGAAGCTAAATTATTGTAGGGATATGAAAAGGTGTCGTTTGCCCTGAATTTATCCTTGGAGGGCCAGAAAAATCATTGCTTTTTCTCTGAAATTAGACAGAAGGATCCAGATGGCAGATTTCAAGCCCATCAGGTGTTTAAAATATGCCCCTCAGCTAAAAAGAAGTATTATAGTTAAATCTGTCATGGCCTCTTTATTGCTCTGTGGTACACTTGACGACTGCAGCTGTGAAAGAGAGTAGCTACAAGTAGCCCAGTCAGCCTGAAGTGGAGTAGGTCAGTGGTTGGATTCTTTAGCTGCCCCAGGGAGTTTAATGAATGCACAGCCCTGGTTTATGGAATCGTTAAATCTGTCATGGTGTAAGCTCCCATGAAGGCAGTGAATTTGTCCCCATAGTTTCTTCCAGACACTATGGCAGGCATTAGAAAAGTAATGTAAGCAAAAGGTGCAGGGGAGAAACAAGGAAATCCTCCCCACCCCCAACAAACAAGAATCCCACGTCTCTATGGAGTCATCAGTAATAATAACAGAAATAATAAAATGCATCTGGGCTGGTGCCTTGCACTGCATTTCTCAGCTGGCACTCATTCAGATCTGTCACATTAGGCTGAGTGCTGATAATTTGTTTCCCAGAATCCTTTTATCTGAACTGAGTAACATTTCAATGCACTTTTGGCAAAGGAGAAGCACTGCTTTTCACATCTCTTTAAAAAACAATAAAGACTTTTCTTTGCATCTTGAAAAACTGTTCCTTATTAGGACAAAAGAATAACCTGCTTGTATTCTTGTAGTAACTATAAGTACTCACAGTACTCACAGCTTTCAGCACAGGAGTGATTACTGTGTGGTTCAGAGTAAAGGATATGTTTGGGTTATTTATTTGCATGTATATACAGATGTTTATATAGACACTGATTTGGGAAGACTGATACAGTTTTTGTTTCTTTGGTTCTTTTTTCTTTTTTCAGTTAAAAAAACCCCAACCAAATAAGACAGACGCTTTGTTTATTATTCAATAAATGATAGGGAAAGATAGCCTCTAACTGTGTGGGTGATAGCAACAAGCTTATTTTGTAAGCTTTTTGTAACCTTTATCCAAAAAATTGTATGGTCATATTATTGTGTAATAGGTCTCTGATAGCTCTAGTGAATTGTAAGGGTCATTTTTGAGAGGGAATGTGCATGGCTGGAGTGAAATGAAGTGCCATTTAGTGATGCCCTTTCATATGAGAATATCACCCTGCGACAGGGTCATCCTGAGATAACTGTGCTTATGTTTGAGCTCTTCTTGTGATTTCAGATTCCAGCGAGGTGACTACCACATCGATGTCTGCATCAATGACTACCTGGATGTGTTCTGCCCTCACTACGAAGATTCGGTGCCAGAAGATAAGACCGAACGCTATGTTCTGTACATGGTGAACTTTGATGGCTACAGCTCCTGTGATCACACTTCCAAAGGGTTCAAGAGGTGGGAGTGTAATCGACCGCATTCCCCAAATGGACCATTGAAATTCTCAGAAAAGTTCCAGCTCTTCACACCCTTCTCGCTGGGATTTGAGTTCAGGCCAGGCCGGGAGTATTTCTACATCTGTGAGTATGGAGAGATTTACCACTGTTGCATAGCAAGTGTAAGAAACGCAACTAATTTTTCATCTACTCTCTGTGAAAATACAGAGGGGCAAATGACATATGATGCAGATGCCTTACAGTGAACACAGGCTTGAACTATCCCCAGACACATTAGCTAGGAATCTAGCTAGTGAAAATTACATTAAATCATAACTCCTTTTCTCACATGAAGTAGTGTGCCAGCCTGCTCACTGAACCACAGCTGACTTTTAAAACAAAATGCACCATTATATTCATTTCAGCACTCTGAGATGGGGCAAGAAGGGGAGAATAGAAATTGTCCCCAGAAATGAGGAAAAATATTTAAGCCTTTTTATGTGGAGTACCGTGATTTTCATAATTGCTTAGATGAAATGCTCTTGTGTCTGTAGTATTTATCATCCAAGGAAAGAGAGGTCTCTGTATTTCTTAAGTGATATTATGCTGCTGATGTCAGTAGCCCAGTGGTTTTTAAAACTGTAATTTCTCAGGCTAAATAGTCCTAGTATTTAGCCAAGTGGCTTCTTTCTTCTATCTTCCTTTCTCCCACAACTTTTTCATGGGTGAGCTGTTTTTGTCAGCATGGCAATAGGAGTGCTCTGGGAGCAGGCATCAAGCAGGTAAGGAGATCTGCATCAGGAGTGCTCCAGGCACCCAGACAAGGTGCAGGAGGCATCATGTGGGACTAAGGAAGTGAAAACACCAGGAGGTTAAAACCCGGTGGGTTAAGCCAGCTGATTCCCTGACTCCATTGTGCAGGTCATATAATTTCAACTATCTCATGTGTTTAATACTCCCAACAAAGATCTTATTTCATCAACTCATTTTGTACCTGTAGCTTTCATTCATAACAAGTTTTGGCTGCTCCAGCTTTATTTTTTTTCCCCTGTTTTTAGTTTTAGACAACAGAGTTGAAAGCTTTAGATAGACTGCAGATCCCAATAAATATTGCTTTCGTATGTGTAGCTGGCCTTTCTGCTGTGAAACAGTCATTCCACTTCATTTCACCAGAGAAACTGAGTACATATGATCCCTGCTTTCAGCCTCATTTCTTTAACAAGATTTTTGTTTTCCCTTCCATAATCTACAGGGAAATAACAGTCTTAGTGGATAGTTACCCATTAATTTCTTTTTCTTCCATCAAGTAAAAACCTCTAGTGAGTAGTGCATTTTCATCTGAAAAACTGTGCATTGTTCTTGTGCTGAAACACAATACTAAAAATAATTTTTAAAATAGTATTTTAAATAATGTTATTTAAAACTGGAGTTTGATATGAGTAATAGTATAAAGTCATCAGATTTAAGTAGATGACATTCAGTGTAAACAAATCTGTGTTGTGTAGGTCCAGTTGTATTTGTGTCACTTTAGCAAGAGTTCTGTGTAATTCAAAATTCTGATATCAGGCTGCCTTGGAACCGTGCAATTTTTTTTTTGTTTGTTTTGTTGTGTTTTGTTAGTTTTTTTTAGTTTAGTTCCAGACCATCATCAGTCAAATAAGCCGGAATAGTTAAGCTAAGAAATGCAGTCTTATCATCAAGGTGCAATAAAATGTAGCACTGGAATGGCATAAGTAGCTGCAAGCCTGAAAAAAATAACTGGTTTTCTAAATTTTTTTAAAAAGAAAAAAAAGATAAAGATGAAAATCAAAGATGAAAGTGAAGAGAAAAAAAAGATAAATCTCTGCTTGGGCTGTCTAGTAGCTTTATTGTTAGAACATACAAAATCCATTGAACTCTCAGCAAGATATTGTAATTTAAATACACTGAGGTTGCTTATGCCTGGCTTTCCTCATTTGTGCTCAAATTCAATATGTCACTAAAAACTATATAGCTTTCATTTAAAAATCTATAACATTCAGTTAGCTGTCAAGGGCTTCCTTCAAAACAATTGTTCTGAAGAACTTTAAAATTTGAAGAGTTTTATGATATTCAACTGTATTTATATGGAATTTTTTTTAATGGAGGGTAAAATAACAAAAAAATAGCAAAGAGATGTAAAATATTAGTTTAACCTAAGCTTAGCTGAAATTGAATTTTTAGTCATGTTTTAGTGACTCAAAAGCATTTTTCCTTCTTTTCTGTAGTTTAAGTGATTTTTCCTTCACCCTTTGCTTTGCTGAGGCCATTGACAAGAGCATTGACATTGCAGAAATTTCCAAGAAGCACTGTACAATAATTTAACAATAATATGCAGACCTTCTCAGGGCACAGTTGTCCATCCTGGAATGTTTTTCTCTTAGTCTATACTGAAGACAGAAGATGTTGAAATGTTCCTTGTTTCCTCATCAAAATTGTAAACAGGTGCTAGGTCAGGCTGTGGAGACCACTTTTGTTACCCTTCTGCATCTGCATGTTAAAGAAATTACTACTTTGCCATGAAAGGTTTCCTTTGCTCAGCAGATCAGAAACCTTGGCCCTCTCTGCGGGAGAAAGGGGAAACTAACTATATAGGATCAGTCTGGCATGTTCTGTTAAAGGGTTACAAAACGTGCTGTGTAGTCTAGACCTCTGGAAAAACAGAAATGTGAAGTGGTTGGTTAGCTTTATTACTGTCTGGTGCTTTGTCAAAAATCTCCGCAGTTTACCTTTTAAGGATGTGGTTTGCTCTTTCTTGCTTCAGAAAATGAAATAATTTGTGAACACTGTTCACTGTCTCTTTGTCTGGGCTGTTCATTTGGAAAATACCACCATTCTTTGTTATGCCATTGCCTTCACATATTGCTCAGGTGAACTTGGATCTTCGTTCTTTGCATGTTCATTCTAGGATAATGCAAGGAAAAATCTGTCTGATATCAAATTTACATTAAGCAAGTGAATTCAACATTACAGTCATGCAATCAAAAGTACTGATTGAGTTTGCTTTTTGGAAGAAGAAAAGGTTATTAAATATTTACAGAGAAATTAACTTTCATTTAGTTAGGGTGTGCGCTGTATGAGGCTGGGGAGGCAAATAATAGATCATAACCTGAAGTCTCAATTTTTACTTAGTATCAGGTGCTCAGGTTAGTGTATGCCAGCCCGAAAACAAGCAAAATAGTATTACTACTGAAACAGAAGCAAATGAAATGTAGAGAAAGCAGAAACAAAATAGTGTCGTGACAGTGATTTTAATATCCTTTGGAAGGGAACATAAGTTTTGGTTTTCAAATTAAGATGAGGTACTGTGCGAGGTGAGATGAATTCAAAAATTAGGAAGGGAAAAAATCCTAAAATGAATAATGTTACGTAATTATATATTTCAAAATGATAATATAATTTCCATTATTTTAACTTAATTGCAGATACCTTATTAATGTGTTAAGTAAAAGTATAAGTTACAATTTGGCAAGTGTACATCAGGGCTGTTGAAATAAAAAGAGGAACATGTGTCTAGAAGCAGGCTGGTACAGATTTCTGCAGAATCCTGACCTCAGTTGCCAAACCAAGTTGTTTTGTTGATTTAAGCTAGAGCTTAAAAGCTGTTATTTCCTTGAAAGCACCAGTGTATTGTTGAAAGTTATACTAATATTAGGGTGTGGTATATGCTTTTCTCTGAGTAATCAGTTGAGTTTTTTCAGAGAAGAATTCAGTAATTTATCCTTATCTATAGCTAAAATATCTGTAGTGTTTTTATCATATCCTCCAAGATTTTATGTATATTGTTTGTTTAGTCATTTGATCACTGTGAACCTTTTCATTAATATCACCTATATCTTTTTCCTTGAATAACAAGATAGGTTTGCTCTTATTCACAGTTCTCTTGTGTCTCTTCTGTTCTCCGCAAGATTCTGACGGTGTTTGCTAACACTAAGCAGGCTGTACTTTTTATGTATCTAGACATAACTTGGGGAGTTTTTTCTCCATTCTTCTTGAGAAAAGCGCCCCTTTCATCTTTTAAAAATCCTTTAAAAAAGTTTTAAAGCTGTGAATTATTTGTATATTTTTGCTGCTGTTTCTTTGTAGTTTTATCTCTTCCATGTGTCTTTCTTAGTTTATTTCAAAATGCTTATGCTGTTTTTTTGTCTCACGTTTAATGTGTCACTATCACTGTGCCTTTGTTACCACCATTTATTTGCATGAAGCTTCTGACTGTCAATTGAGAAAGCTTTGGTGAAATTGTATTGCTTGTGACCGATTCTGGATAGTGTGCTGTTATGATTTTAATTTAATTATGGCTATAAATAATATTTTTAAATAGTTTATGCATTTAAGGCTAAATTAAGAAGCAGTTTGTAAAGTTGTTCTTTCAGTTGTACATATTCTTTTTAATAACATCCCATACTCGTTTTTCTCATAGAATATATTCCCAAGAAACCTGCTGTTACAGCTCCTTTGATGTTTTTTGTGTGTGTGTTTGTTCCCCATTACCCGTTTTTCTGACCTAATTCCTTCTTTTCCTGAAATTTCTGATTCTGGTGGTTTTTGTTCAGATTATATTCTATCCTGATAATCTTAGCTGCTGCTTCTGTAGGAAAACATGTGCTTTGCATTATTTCTGATTAAGAAAATGTGTCTTCTGTTAGCTGGTTCCATCTCTGTTTCTGGAAGTAGTCCTCATCATGTTCCAAAGACTGTGGAACTATTTGAATCCTCCTGTCATTTTTCTCTAATTGCTGCCAGATCGCTGGGCAATCATTCTGCACATGTCTGGAAACTTCTCTGATTCTAAGGATTTTAAGGAAAAAAACAGTAGTAGAAAAAGGTATTTTAATACCTACACCTCTTACTTCTGCCTATTAATTAGGTAGTTAGCTTGTTGTATTAATAAAGTCTCTGGCTGAACTCTTGTTGAGTCAGTAGCAGTCCCTGATGACAGTTAAACTTGCTCTCTTTACCCCCTTTTACCATATTTTGTGAGTCGTTAAAAGTTGAGTGTTTGTTTGTTTGTGCTATTATTTTTCTTTAGTCTCTGCTACAATTTTCTGTTCATTTTTCTGTCCTGTACAATTCCACGTTTTGTGATCAGGTTGATTTTTGGGAGGGTTACTGTCTTTTTATCTCAATAGGTAAACATAATTCATATTGTTATTGTTGACTTGCCCTGTGCCTGTTCACTACTTTCTACCTAAAAAAATGTGGTAGAACATATACTGAAATGGTCTCTCCAAGTGTCTTAGCCCCTGAATTGCTGGGAAATGGTCAGGACTCAGAAATACCACTGCTTGCTGCTGCTGGTCCTTTATGGGTTTTTGATTTTTAATAAAGAATTATTGGCAGAATTTAGAAGTCTTATCTCACAGGGAAGAACTGCACATATCCCTCTGTAAATCAGCAGTTAGCATAGGAAGTGCAGCATTCACTTTTCATGGAAATTAACACAGACCTGACAATATGACTAAGATCCTGGAAGCTTCCAGATTGACAGCTTGGCTATTACTCTTTTAGGACTAGGTTCAGTATAGCAAGAATTAACAAAGGTGACTTTGCAGAGGCAAGTTTGAATAGTCTGTAATACTATATAGGAGAAAACTACTGAGAAATCTTCGCTGTAATTGATGGTAACACTTGCTACACCTGGTATTTTTTGTGTGCTCAAAAAGAATGATATTAAACAGCTGCATAGAACTCACTGCTCTTTCTCGAGCACCAGCTTAATATTAGTGGATATCAGTGTTTTGCATGAACAGGCATGACTCACTGTAAGATGGTTATTTGATTTAGGGATCTCCGTATTTGCTAGAGATTTAGTTTGATGTAGTGGAAGCAAGAACAGAAAGACTGTGATCTGTAATTTTGTCTTATCAGAAAATGTAAATGTGAATCCCCCCAAAAAACTACACTTCTCGCTCTTTTAATCATCCTGCTATAGCCTATATAACCTGAAGATCTTGCTTTATCAGAGCCAGTTGGTGTCGTTAGCACAGCAGTTTATGCTGCTGATTGTAGATCTGTTGGTAGGAGGTGCTGTCTGAGGATATAAGTACACTCTCAGAATTTGAGCCTGACTTACCTGAAGAAATTCCAGGTGGAAAAGGAGATAATTTAAAGAAAATAGTGGGACTTCTCACGTGCATCCTGAAGAGTATGAGAATCAATCAAATGTTACTATAGGCAGTTTGGCTAACAGTTTGGTTAGATTACTTGGAAAACTTATATTTTTAGAGTAAATCCATCACTGCTTTTGTCATATCCCAGCTGGGGTAGCATAGTAGTATTTAACTAGTATTACTCTAGAAACACCTTTTTTTATTTTTTAAATCATCCAATACTTAGAATATATGGTTTCTTTATAAGCAGTCCTCTTTTCACTGAGTAGTTGAGTGAAAAAGTCTTTTAGAAAACTTCTCTTTGGGGGTTTTTGTCCTCTCATATTGAAGACTTGCATGGTTTAAAGGCCTAATTTGGCTATTTTTCCATCTTGAATCTGTAAATATGGGACTCAAAATCAAAGATTTGACTTGGGGCAAAATTTGGTTTAGAGAGCTGTGTGAGCTTTAGAGGAATGAGTAAATGAGTAAATCTTGTCATACCATACTTGGCTTATACTAAGCTTATACTAAGGGACAGTGAAGTTTATTTGCTTGTAGGCTAAACTTCCATTAAAAGTTGTTTCTAGTTGTCAAATGGTTGACCTAAATAGTATATATATTGTTTTAAAAATGAAGATAAGATTTGTCTTTCAGCAAGGAAAAAAGGCAGCCTGTCTGTAATTCAACAGGCCTTAGTTAATTCAGGTACTGCTGGTGCTTAAATTTCCTCTTTTTTTTTTTTTTAAAACACAAAGATCGCTTTTGGTACTTTCTCTTTGGATATCCTGGTTTGCACCAAAAACTGAAAAATGAAGGTTAACTAAAGAACATTAGTAAAGGATGCTGAGGGAATCAGCTATTAATTGAACTTCTCCTTAGATAAACATTGTTTATTGCCAGGTTCCCCATTAACCTTTCAATCTAGACCCAGTCAACACAAACACTGATTCTACTTTGACAGCAGTGGGATCAGACATGCCACGCTACTACAAATCCTGCTTTGATAGCTAGTTTAGTAGAATCACTTGAGATGTTCTGAATGAAATCAAAGCAGTTGAAAGGGTTTGATAAATGTATACTTTCAAAAATATTTTTTGTGATAACATTAGACAGACAAGGAAGGTGACCTTTAAAGAGGATTCATGCTTAGCCTAGTGTGTAGATTAAAGGACTGGTTTCTGTTAGAAAGCATCAGAAAAAGATTAAGTACTGGTCCTGCTTAAAAGAAAGCAGAAATAATTACCAGTGTCTAATAGATTTTGACGTTGTTTGTGTTCTTAGAATCCTCAAAGAGAACATTAAAAACTGTTGAATAATTTGGGAGTTAGGAGAAATCCATATAGGAGAATGAAGAGAGAACCCATGGATACTTCACTGGAATGTTATGAGATTAATAAAGTGAAGCATGTGGATTCTGTGGATGAAAGGATTCACAGAAGCAGAGAGTAGTATTAATAATTATCTGAGGACTTGTAACTCTGTAACAGTATTCTAATTTTATTTCTGAGCAAACTGAAAGCTGTTTAATGAGCTGTTGTATTAGAAGCATGCATTTCGTAATATGGAGCAGATGCCAACAGAAATGAAAATAGCATAGCATGACATTTGGAATAACAGTGTTGTACTTCATTGCCTCCATGTCATCAGCATGTTAAGCCTCTCTGTTCCTCAGACTAAATCACCAAGGCAGCACTTCCTTTGGTGATACTGTATGTGTCATGATACAAACTTGATTATATATGCATGCCTGCAACCACTAGACCAAAACTAAACTCCCTCAATGAAAAAATACTTCCACATGCTGAGTAGCTGGCTGAGGATCTTGTTTCATAAGTTAATATTCAACACTCAACTCCATATTTTTTAAATACTTGAATTTAAAAAAAAGCAAATTTGTTTCTTATCTACCTAACACTCTGAGATTAGAGGAGGCTTTGAAAAAGGAAAACATTACAGAATTCTCAATAACTTTCGTGTTTCCAAGTGTCACGGTGTGACTGGGATTTGTCAATTTTAATAGATTTAATTTCTCTTGGGGATCGAATTTAGGAGTAAAGGTAAAGCAGGCTTAAA
>WBND01000926.1:223672-242679 GCA_013398595.1 Tychaedon coryphoeus
AACTGTTTCTTTGTTCTGACAGCACCTGCGTTTAAAGAGGCTTCCTTGGGCTCCAGCTCTCATCCCCCTCCCTGCTTCACGTGCTCCCACGACACCAAGTAATGCATACTCTTCAGACAGGGTGGCCAGGACTCTGGACTCAAAATGGCACATGCAGTTAATACTTCTATCTCCAAGATTCTTGGCAAGTCAGTATAAATCATGTAGAATAAGATTTTTTTTCACAAGGGTATTCAGAAGTACGCAGAAATGCGTTACTCTGAAAAATTACAGAAAAATCTTTTCAGCATTTCAAATATTTCAATTTTCCCTCAGAAAAGCAGTAGGTCATCCACACTATCAGTCAAATAAGATTTTTACTGCCTCGGAAGTCTCTCTGGCCTTCCTTTTTACATCATGGACATTTAATATTTAAAGTATCAAGAGTAATAGCCAGCTAGGTACAGCACTACTTTAGGGAATTAAGAATAGCTTGAAGGTATATCAAAATCTCACTCATATCATACCTCTATGCACAATGTAACCAGGCTCCTTTTGATGGTTATGGAGAATTACATTGCTGTTGTTGATCCTTTGGGGGTGGAATGATCTTAATTATTTGAAAGATAAATAGAATGGAGATATATTCATCAACTTGAAGAGCCCTGACAATTCAGCCGTAGTGGTGTTCAAAATGTGTTCAGGCAAAAATAAACCAGAACAGCTTAACTCATATACATTATAATTAAGAGTTGTAGGTGAAAATATTCTGAAGATATGATCTTTCTTTTTAAGTAGTTTTTTTCTGACACTTCTGCTTTTGGTAATACTGCGTCATGCGTGTGGAGTACTTCTGTCTAGTATTTTGAGATTTTGCAGAAGATGTTCAGGTGTGAGGCACTGAAGACTACACTGTTACCCTATAGAACAGAGCCCTGTGTTGGGACATAGGCCAGGATCTATAACAGCAGCAACAGTAGGACTTGCTGTCTGCCTTAAATGTAGTGCCTTTCTTCAGGATCTTCAAGACTGTAAAGGACTGTAGCCTGTCCTCTTGAATACGGTTTTGTAACAACACCTCTTTACTTCTGGCTACTGATGCACAGATAAGTCATGAATTTCCCCATAGGCATGAAGTTATTAATGCAATTCCCGTTGGTGCTTCATGGAGCTGGGATCTGAGGTCCAATCTGTAAACAATATCAAAAAATACAAGGGAGGAATGGTGTAGCCAGAAGTCCACAGGCACATCAGTGAGGTACAAAATATCTTTCTCAGAGAGAGGTTCAGAAGCAAAGCATATGTTTTTTCAAAAATAAAGGTATGATCCAGAGAGGATAATGACGATAACAGTGTTGTGTAGTTCATACATGAGCAACTGATATAGGTAGGTTTCTGTTTAACAATCTCTTTTATCAATTTTTTTTGTATTTCACAAGACTTCTAAAGTTGTTTTATTAGCATTTCAACATGAGCAGATAAATTACAATGCTACTGGAGTTTCAAAGTAATAACTGTGTTAGAATACATTTTAAACATTTATCACAAGGCAAAGTTAGTTATTGTCGAACTCATTGTCTGAAGCCTTAAAATATGGATATTATTTATTTTTCATGAGTGGCACTGTGAAACTACTCTTACATAGTTCTCACCTGAATGGTGTGTGCAAGGCTGCCTCTGAGGAAGGAAGTATCTCCTTGACAACTGTTTGGAGATGTTCTGCAAAGTACCCGTGTTCCAGCTCACATGCTTTGTTGCATTGATGAGTTTCAAAATTAAATTAAGAGGAGTCTAGCAGTCTCTCATTGCAACACTATGAAGTGCTGCTGACCAGGTTGCAAAAACAATAGCCCCCTCTCAGTTTCTTTTACTAGACTTCAATGCCCCTGCAAAATGTGCCATATGCAGCTTTTAACAGGGGATTGTTGGGTAGGTTTCACTTCTGGGTCTTTCACCCAGTCCCGAGCAGAACAATCAACCAGTGTGGTTAGAAGTTATTGCCAAAGATAGAGTTCCTCATCTGTAGTGCCTGCACCTGTGGTAGCACTGCTTGGAAACATACACCAGTGCTACAGCATTTTTGTGTTCACAGTCCCACTTGAAATACTCAGTGGCAGCTCAGTCAAAACTGTGTAAATTGGTCACTGTCACGTTTAGGCATTAAAAGAGGAATTACTAATTTATATTAATCACAAGTGTTTCTCCAGGTTTTATTAACAAGCAGCTTGGCTGACAGAATGATTTTTGGAAGACCTTTTTTTTCTTCCGACTGTCACAGAGAACTAAACAATTACTATGGACATTTAGATAGAGATCAATGGTTTGGCAATTCATTTGAGGAAAATTGTATTTATTATGCATTCCACTTCAATGTGGACCCTCACTGCCAGCATGATCTGTCGCCTCCTTGATAAAATTATACAGTGGAGACGCAAGATGGTGTAATTCATTTTAAGAACAGAAACAGGTTAATCAACAAAGCAGAATGATGAAAAACAATCCAGACCCACATTTCTTAATTGTTTGGCAAGTCCAAATTTCCTATAGGAGAAGTTAGAAATCTGTCTACCTGCAGTTTTAGTGCATTTTGGTTCATTTTGTTTTCACGCTTTCCTTTTCCTTTGCCTTTTTTCCGTAAGATGGGTTTACAAGTCATATATGGATCTCCAGGAAAAAGTAATACAGGTGACTTCTTCATATTCTGCAAGTAGTTCTGTGAAGCACTCTAAGAGCCGCCCATGAACTTGGCACAGAGTATGAAGAAATTACTAGAATGATAAGAAAGAGGTCAAAATTAATATTGTGGGGTTTAATAGCAATGCAGGACAGACTGGCAACATGACCTTCAGACTTTCACATGCTTCAGATAGACAGAATCAATTTCTTAACATACTATTTTTTGAGATTATCACATTTCAAGGTATCAAAAGAGAGACATATTATATTTTGTTCTGTCATGGTATCTCCATTTTTGCTTCCACTTTTGCATTTTATCATGGTGTAAAATTAAGAAAATCAAAACATAAGTGGAAAATCCTTTGTTTGCTACAAAGGAGAAAAGCAAGGGTTGAAGGAGAAAAAAACTCATTACAAAGAGATTAGAAAATTAATTGGTTAGTTGCTCTGACAGCTCCCATTGTATGTCTAAGGATCTGATTAAAAGAACGTACAGTCTCAAACATAACACTTCTTCCTGTTATTTCTTACTTTCGTGTAGAGACTCCTCTGAAGATTGTTAGGTTCCAATTATTTTCAGGGAAATATTTCACAAGGAAAGGGCATGATAAAATTGGTAGAGGTAGTGATATTCCCCTGAGAAACTTCCTGTGGCTAATACTCAAATGTAATAGGAAAGGCTTCTGTTCAACCACAGACATAAAGTGATTCTGCAGGGACGATTCTGGTCCATGGAGGTTTTGAAATCTTGTGTTATGACATTAATGTGCCTTGTCTTTCCCAAAATCAGTATGTGGCAGCTGATGAATACAGTAGGTCTGAACACTTGATTATCTTCCTGGCTTAATATAAGCATAAAATCTATTACTAGATTTTTTTTCCTAAGGATGAGTGTTGTCTTAGAGATACTGTTCTTCCAAAAAGGTGGAATATTTGTAACAATGTTTTCTTCTCAACTGACTGACCTTTTTTCCTATATTTACCATGAATTTAGCATGTATGTGTATATATATATGGATGCATATGTGTATATATACACATGTATATTTATAAAATAATAATATGAAACAGTCTCATATTATGGAACCACAGAATCACAGAAAATATAAGGTCAGAAGGGTCCACAGTAGTTAATCTGGTCCAACTTTGCTCCTCTACAGTGTCATCCCAGAGTACGTGGCACAGGTTGGAGTTCAGCTGGTTCTTGAATATCTCTGGTGAAGGAGACTCCACAACTTCTCTGGGAGATATTGGTTAGATCTCTGACAAAAAATAATTTTTATGTGGTAAAAGTTTTAGCTGTTGTGATTATAAAAATAGTAATCTTTAGAAACTAAGATGTTTTTAAAAGGGCAAGATATTTGTACTATTAAATGCCAGTGAAGATTATTATAGATTATCATTCTCCTCTATGGGTTGATCTGACCAGCTATTGTGACCAGCTATTGTTTCTTGTCATTGATGTGGCATAACCATAATCACTACACATTTTCACAAAATGAAAAGGAGATTTAAGATAAATTTGTGACACTTCTTGGGGTAAAGCTGTGTCTGTCTTTTCTTTAACTTTACTTCCTTTCTGCTTAGTTCCCTTTCCCTTCTTGGTCACAGATGTGGTAATCAATGTGCCTTAGAGACATTCACACTGAAATCTGACTAGTTGAAGAAAATGGCAGAAGGAATCATTCTCCGCAAAATGTGATCTAGCTTCCTTAAGGAAATATGTCAGCTTCTAGAAAAGTTTGCCACCAAAATCTCTGGGATGCAAAATATAAAATGTTCTTTTTCCCTGGAGTTTTCCCAACTACCTGTTGTGCCATTCTATTTCTGCCTTCTTAATTGAAGGACAAGGTGAATTGTCCAGCAGCTTTGAAGTTACCTGGCATGGTCAATGTCTGCTGTGATTTGAGAGTCCCAGACCTGTGAGCCAGTCCCTGCTTGGAAATGCCAGCTGCTTGTTCTTATCAGAGACAGTAACATTGCTTCTAACCAAATTATGGATTAAATTGAAAAGATGTATGTTACGAATTAGCTTGGGGAAAACCCTTATAAAGGACTATTGAGGGAGAATATTTCTTAATATGCTGATCTAGCTGAGAAGAGGTGTTTCTGCTAGGACTTTTTCATTTTATGCTATAGAATATTTTGAGTGAAATATAATCTTAATCCAAAAATTCATCTTTTGGGAAACTTGCTGCCTCATTAAAGTTGTGGGAAGAAAAGGAAGAGAAATTTTTGGAACTGTATTGACTAGGAGAATGAGAAACATTATGCTTCAGAAATGTAAATTAAAGTTACACTCTTAGTATTTGTGTGAATACAGCTGGATTTTCACAAAGATATATGCCATTCCTCAAAGTGCTTGTGAACAGCATATGATATTCTGTGTACTGATAAGTACATGTAAATTTGAACTCCACTGTTATAAATATGAGGTGAAATTGTAAGCACATGCACATTCCCCCCAAAAAAAAAAACCAAAAAACAAACAAAAAAAAAAAACCAAAAAACAACCAGAAATAAAAGACACACAAATAAAATAGCAACAGAAAGCCCCTGAAACTGCCTTAGCTCTTAATCAAATGTATTTTAGACCGAATAAAGCAGGAAACTCTGAAATTGTAATTTTCTGTGAGGGAAGGGGGACAAAGGACTAAAAAGTGGTAGGGTTTTTTTGGTGCCTTTTCATGAAGAAACACTTTTTTAAATTTCTAGACATAAATTCCTACTGATAGTTTTACATCAGATTTGAAAAGAAAATATATGGATGCAAAAAAAAATTATTCACTTTAACAGGACTTCTGAAAAAGAATTCTGACAACTCTGCATACAGATGTTTTGATATTAATGGTCTATTTTGACTTGAAGCTCAGAAAATTACATTGGTTTTGGTGCAGAGTCCATTTGAGTGGTGGACTCTGTCTAGACTTTAGGACACAGATCTGAAATACATCTGAACACACAATTAAAACAACAGCAAGAAAATAAACCAAAGCAAAACAAACAAAAAAACACACAACCCAACAAAACCCACCACCTAAACTCAGGGTAAATGCAGTTTCTGTATATATTTTTTTTTTTAAATTGCAGGTGTGTGTCCTCTACTCTATTTTTCCTTGATCCCAGTCCAAAGCAGGTAAAATAAATAGTGTTCACTACAGGCCATATGTCAGAAGTGTTTAGCATTGCGAATTTCAGTCATAATTTTAGAAGTACTTAGCTGTCACTTAGGTACCTAAATAGTTGGCCTGGTTTCTAAAATGCTTTGCACATGAAGCACAGAGTTCTGAAAATGGGATGTCTGTTGTGGATTGTAAACATCCTGAAAGCTTGTCAGTAGGATCTTTTGAATTGTGTGTTGGTATTTTTACCAGTTTTTGGTGTTGTTTGCGTGTTTTAAGTGCAAATACAGTATTATCATCAACTTGATCCCCATATCTGATCTGCCATAATCAAGGACTAAGATTGTCTTGTATTGTTAGCTGTTCCTTCATTTCAACACAAAATGCTTCTCTTATCTTAGAAACACATGAAAGAGTCATTGTAGCATTGATGTGGTTGGAAACTGACTTGAAAGCACGTTTCTTTCAAGAAGAAAAAAAGTCTTAAAACTAGATTTAAAATATCTATCTTTCAAAAGTAAGGGTCTCTAGACAGGTAATGCTTTAATCAGATTAAAGTATTTAGATGGAGGGACCAGTAATAGGGGGAGCTGGAATACTGCCCTTTTCTTGGTCTTTTGCTCAAGGACCACCTCCACAAAGATGGTGGTAGCAGGGCTCATCCCTCTCGTGGTGTGGAGGTACCCAACTGCTTTAACAACAAGATTTCCTGTAGGTGTTCTGTCACAAATTGTTCAGCAGAACCCTGAATTGACATCAAGCTGATGATGTATTTTTTGTGATGGGTATTTTATCAGCTTGTGTATTTTAGGTGCAAAATTCTTTAGAAATGTAATAAAGAACTCCATATTTTTTGTGAGCCACTAATAACCATGACTTGTGCCACAACCATATGAAACTCCTCCCCCAAGCAAGTGCACACAATTTCTATAATTGGACCTGATTGAAACTTGTCTTTACAAGTGCCATTGCCTTTCTTTGAATGGCCCACGTGTCACTGCTCAGGCTTGGGCTGAAAAGCAGAGCTAATGAAGGAGTTTTCCAGCCCTTGGCGCATCTGTGGCACTTGCTTTCCCTGCTGTGCTGTGTAGTGCACTGGCTGCTTGTTGGCAACTTCATATTTCACGCTGCAGGGAGTTGAAATGACTGAACAGACAGGAGGAGAGTTTTATTTGCAGTAGCCTGTGTATCCCTAGACTCTGATTTGGCGTAAAACATCTGCTTCATGATCTGTTTCAAGGCCCAGTTCCCTTCTGCCAACAAAGGTTATGACTTCAGGCAAGCTGTGCCTTTGCTGGGGCGGGGGGGGGGGGCGAGGGGAGATTTGCCTAAAGGCTTGATTTAGTCAAAATGAAAGCATTCTGCCACAGAAATCCTTCTTTCAATTATTCTGAAAAAGCAGCCAAATAATAAATGTATTAACATACTAATCTGTAATTAAAGGAGGCCTCTGACTTTTGTTGTATGTATTTTTATTAGAAGTTGATGTAAACAGTATCTAAATGTATGTGAGGCTAGGAATAAGCTTTTGTTGTTGTTCTGGTGGCAAGAGACGTGACAGATCCTCTACATGTACTTGCTTAATGAGCAGAGTCAGTAAGTAAATCTATCAGTTTCAGCTACCATTTGTGCATATTTTCAGTTTGCAAAGTTAATTGTAATATTGATACAATTTCTTTAAAGTCTTAGGAAATAGATCCTACGATGATGCAATATTTGGAGACAAACTGATGCATTAAATCTTTTTTTGTATTCATAGAGACTTAATTTCAGGGAGTTTTGTCTCTGCCCAGAAGAGGTCAATTTTTCGAAGATTGATACAGATTTCTTTGCAGAAGTGTTGTCTTGATCCACAGTTAGATATCTACAAAAATAATCCGTGTTACTTCTTGCAATAACATAGATAGATTCAACCTTTATTAGAGTAAGTAGCCTATTACTGTCTATGTACTTCACTTCCATTGATGCATAATCTTTGCGACATATGGCTGGCGTTCCTCCTCATAAAAAATCTTTTTTGTAGCTTTAAAAAAATAGTAATTGAATATTTGCATATCTCCAAGGAGCCATGCAGGTTAGACACAGCATTCGTCTTCTACTGTTCTTAGGCTGCTTTTGGTTTAGGACTAAGAACTATTGCATTTATGAAGTGCCTTTTTCTAAAAAGTCAAAACCTCACAGCAGTGCACAGAAAGCCAGTGCTATAAAGGAGCTTAGTAGAGTCTTTAATAGAGAGAGCTAGGTTGTAAGTGTTTTTGTTCCTATGGAGCAGATAGATTTGGTTCCATCTGTTCCATATTCATAACAAAGGAGCTTACTTGCAGGAGGACTGACTTCCCAGGACTAGCATGGTAATGATCTTTTCACCACAGATTGAAAGGATCTGAAAATGGTCAATTCAGCTTGGCAGAGAGCAGGTAGCACTGATAGCACCTCAGGCCTGCTATTTTTCTCTGACTGTGTTTCAAGGGCTCTAATGTCCAGGTGGAGACCAGGAGCAAGCAGCATTCCTTGGGGCTCAGTGTTAGGGCTGGGGCTGTTTAACATCTTTGTCAGTGACACAGAGGGGTTAAGAGCACCCTCAGCAAGTATGCAGATGACACCTGCAGTTGATGGTCTTGAGGGAAGAGAATGCCATCCAGAGGTGCTCTGACAGCCCTAAAGTGGGCTGTGCCAACATCATGGAGCTCAACAAAGCCAAATGCAAGGTCCTGCGCCTGCGTCAGGACAATTCCAAGCACGAATGCAGACATGGATTTGAGAGCATCCCTGAGTGGAAGGACTGGGATGTGTTGGTTGATGAGAAGTTCAATATGACCCAGCAATGTATGCTTGCAGTCCAGAAAACCAGTTGTTTCGTGGGTTCACCACAAGAGGTGTGGCCAGCAGGTTTAAGAAAGTGATTCTCCTCCTCTTCTCCATGCTGGTAAGATCCTGTGTGGAGTACTATATCCAGCTCTGGGGCCTGCAACATGAGAAGGATGTGTTGGAGTAATTCCAGAAGAGGCCCCAAAGATGGTCAAGGGGGCAGGAACACCTCACTTTGAGAGAGAGCTGGGATTGTTCAGCCTGGAGAAGGCTCAAGGGAGCCTTCACAGCAGCTTTCCAGTACCTAGTGAAGGCCTGTAGCAAAGGTGAAAGGGACTTTTTTACAAGTGGATATAGTGATAGCACAAGGGCAAACAGTTTTAAGGACAGTAAGTTTGGGTTAGATATTAGGGAAAAACTCTTTACTCAGAATTGTGAGGCACTGGAGAAAGCTGGCCAGAGAAGTTGTGGATGCCCCATTGCTGGAGGTGATGAAGGCCAGGTTGGATGGGGCTTTGAGCAGCTTGGTCTAGTGAAAGGTATCCCTGCCCATGGAGGGGTGGTGGTGAGGGTGGAACCAGATTATCTTTAAAGGGCCCTTCCAACCTAAAGCATTCTATGACTTTATGAAGATACATGTTTTTTCTGAATGAAGCAAAACAAAAACATAAAGCCTCCTCCCTTCAACCTTCATTGTCCCCCATCCCATCAGTCAGTTCTACATCTGAAGAGTTCACGATGTTTTCTCAAAAAAACATATGTTATAAATACAAGAATAATTTTTCTTAATTTGACCACAGTATTAAAGGCAGAAGTGTAAAAATATTTACTGCCAGTCTGGGTTCTGTTTCCTGAATTTTCTCATTATATCTTCTTTCTCAGCAAGAATATTCTGTGAACAAGAAATCTGAAGTCCACAAAATGTGTGTGAAAGTTCCTTGCTGGGTTCCATAATTAGGATGCTCCAGTGCCAGCTTTGATTACACACCTCTTGGGGTTTCAGGAAAAAAAAAAATCCATTTTGATCCAAGAAAAAAAAATAAATTCTTGTCTCTGCAGGATATTTCACAAGGGCAGAAGAGAAAAATGCAGGAGCGTACCACAAGCACTTCTACTTGGCTAAAGAACACAGTGATCCCCAAGAGGTGAACTGGAAGTTTATAGAGATCTTAAAAATTAACTAGGAACATAGAACAAGAACAATCTTTCTGTCTCATTGGTTCTGGTTTGTAGTCTCTGGAAGAAGCCTTGAGGCACCTAGGTTTATGATTTTCCTGGCTGGATGTTGTGCTGGGGTGTGCTGGAGTCCATACCTCTCTATGCTCCAAGAAGCCTGGTGCCTGAGGCAGCTGTCGGGGTGGGATGGGCAAGCAGCAGGCATGCCTGACCTGCTTTAGCTGGTACTGCAGCATCTGTATAGGCATACTCAGGCGTGTGTTTGGCCTTCAAGCCAACAATACCATCTTGTGTAATTCAAATATGTATTAAAGCATCTGCTACCCTTGCTGCTGAAGACTCCATACCAGATAGTACACATGTATTTGCGGATATGATGATTCCTCACACCCCAAAGTGAGAGATGTGATCTCAGATATGGATATTTTTGTTTGATTGGTTGTCAGTTTCTGAGTTCTGAATGTTTTGCTGCAGCAACTTAGGGAGAAAATGCATTAATTTAAATGACTCTTCCTAACTAATGTAAATGACAGTGTATCCAGATTTCTTCAAAGAAGCTCACGACATGGAACCCTCTTTTAAATGCGGGAGGAAAAAAGCACCTGGTGCACACTGTCATGAAATTATTCCAAGCTACCAGAACTATATCCACTGCAAATATTTATTGATGTAGATTAGCCTGGAGCTGACACACAAATGTAAGTGGATCTTCATGATCACCAGAAGTGGGATTGGGACTGGCAGGGCTACTGTAGTAGGATGAGGCTTGGGTTCTCTGCACTCTGAGGAGTGGAGACACCACACGCAGTAGATTAGAGGCACTTAAATTAAACGATAATGGACACTTGTGTGGTTGAGAGAGGTTAATTTGGCAGAATTTTTGTCCATCTCTTTTCAAGTTAGTATTTGTCAGCAAGGTTTTCCAGTAAGTTGTTTTGTGTTGTCCCAGTATTTTTTTCCATATGTATGGTCTTACATATGAAAAACATCATTAGAAACTGCTCACAGCATGGTTATACTGGTTCCTTAACTGGTTAACATGTGAAGAGTAGAGAAATAAGCTTTCTATGCAGTGGTGTTGCTTAGATCAGGAAGTAGCAGATAGAAAATAGAGAGAAGAATTTCTCAATCTGCTTAGTCAGGTCGTTAGTGTGAAACAGTGCCTTTTCTGGTGGAGAGGTGGAGTTCTCTCTTCATTCTGAGAACAGTTGTTAAACCATTCAGGAGAAGAAAAGCTCAAGAGGTACCCGTGTGTTTCAAGTCTGATGCAGTATTCATTGCTTTTAAAATAGTTTCCAAACCACCAGAACTTTTAAGTCCCAGTTATGGAAAAGTGTACGCATATATGTCTAATTTTGAGTTCATCTGGGAGTGATCACTGGGAATAGGGTAAATGTCCTGTGGTATACATTATTCTTACTTTAAAAAAGGCTCAGAAGGAAATAATTTGTGGACAAAATAATGAAAGGTTAGCTCTCCCATGGGTGTCTTAGGCTTTCCCACAATCACCATTACAACAGACTATAGTCCTTTTCTGGCATAGATGGGACACAACTAATTTCTGACAAGTTCTCCTTGATGAGCCTATGGTTATTCTCGCATAGGTTGGCTTTTTAAAATATGGATTTCAAAACATGAGTAAGACCTGTGTCATTAAACACAGGCTAGATAACTGAAAGACAGAAGCAAGAATGTAGAAGTTTAAATAAAAGTGCCATTACCTCATATACTGGACAAATTTTGACTAAAGGGAAAACTTCAGCTTGATGTGTTCCTGAATTTTTCATAGTAAAGGTCACAAATTGCAGGGTTATATCCATTCTAAGGACTGGATATAAATTTCTGGCTTGTATGATGGAATGATTCGATAGCCATGCCCTCTACAAGAATTGAACAAACTGGGAATTCACATGATAAAGGTTTACTGTTATTAATACAGTGCTGGCACCTGTTGTGTCTCTACTCAGTCATTGCCTAGGATTGTAGTACGTATAATGAAGTAAATGGTCTCTGCCCTGAGAATCCTGACATGTCATAACAAGAGCTTCAATTACAGTGGACTCTATCATGTGTTTTCCGAACTTCAGCTTTCCTAATTAATACCTGGTTGCCATTCTGCAAAATTTTGAGTTTATCTGTGTGAAGGCGGTGCCAAGGTGCTATTAGAACTTTTCCAAGAGATAAACATTCTGAAATCTTCTGAGCAAAGGTATTATCTGTAATCAGTATGTTTGCAAACTCCTGTGCCTGCCTGCATGTGCACTCAAACTTTCAAAATTGCATTATTCTCACATTTTTAAAATTTAAATTTAAACCCCCCCAACCCCTGTTTTGTGCTTTTCCCCTTAAATTTCCCTGAAACTTCTTGAAGATCTTTTTTGTATCACTACATCTTCTCTCTCCTCCACAAGATGTAAGCATACTTATGCCTTTTATAACTGGATAGCAAAAGTAACATTTCGTGTCTGTGTAGGTGTTCACAACTCTAGAAAAATACAACATGTAAAATTACTTTTTTTTTGTCAGACAGAATTTACAAGTATAGTATGGAAAGATAGCTCACTTTCTAAATACATTGAAGATAGTGGCAAGCCCATGAAGATGGATTAGAATAGAATTCTTCCTGCTTCTTTCATTATAGTGTCAGCAGTGGTAAGGATAGTAATGGATAATATGAAGTCCATTAAAGTATATAGTTTAGTAACGTGATACAATACCCACAGTTTCCATGTGGGTGAACATGTTGCTTCAAAGATCAAAAAGGTCTTTACTAACAAGACTAGAATGTCTCTTCAAAGGATTTACTTATGTCTGGTTCTTAGAGATGGAAATTAGCAAACTTGCTAGCCTGCTTGAAGAAAACCATTTTATTTCTAGTGATACCAAGGGAAAATCAAAGTACTAAAGAGCTTTATTTGATAGTATTACGTTGTTTTATTAGCAATTTGCTCTAATACAGTCTTAATGTACAATAACTGTGTTCGGTTTTGTTAATACCACTGAAATCAGTAATGAGATCTGAGGGTTTTTATTTCATTCTAGTTAATAAGTGTTGGTTTGTTACAATGGAAAATATGGCATCAGTCATTTATATGGCTATTGCAAAAATGTTAGGACTTATTTTAAGGTATGTAATACAGTTTGCATTTATGAAAGAGGAACCTTCTTATATGAGAGAAACACCTGCAAATACTTCATGTGGAAGCAAATATATGGTCTATTTTTCATTCCTACCTCATATTTCGCAGGAACTTTCGTACAACTAAAAGTCCATTCAAAGTAAGATATGCTTTTTGTTTATTTCCAGCAGAGCTTTGTTAGTTTTTTAATGAGAAGAAACACCAAAGAAGCTAAACTGATTCTCTGAGAAGCTCAAACTGCCATTAGATGACAGCTTCACTTCATACATACTTACATACTCTTATTTTTGTGAAAAGGAAGAAAAGTCTTTGCAAAGAACCTTGAGCTTTGTTTTCTTACTGTTTCAAGGAAGCAGAGGAACAGTTCAGGCAGAGTTGGATTTTCTAGTATCTGAAACACCTGTTTTGTTGGATTCTTAAAGTTATAAAGGGTACAGGCTGCTCTGCACTGAGGTTTGGCTGAACTCAACTGGACTCAGTGACTTGGGAACACAGAAGATAAAAGTATGACTACAAAACGTCTTTGGACTGGATTCAAAGTGTTGCCTCATATGAGCCATCAGCTGCTGTTCACCTCTGGTGGTGTCCAGCACTGAAGAACTGTGCTTTGGGTTGCTTTGATGTTCTGCACTAAAAAAGTCTGTCTGCAGTACACCAGCCAGGCCAGCAACAGAAAACACTTGCCATGAAGTTCCCCCTTAGAGGAGAAGAGGGACCTTCCTGAGAGAGACATTGGGCTAGACCATGAGGAAATACTAAACAAGTGGGTTAATAAAACTAAAACTCCATGGCTTATGTCTCCTAGCACACGTGGCTGTATTTTTTTTTTGTATGACTTTGATACAGAAACATATTTTCAGCCTTCAAACACATATATAAGCTGCAATGGATTAGAAAATGCAAGAAAAAATATATTCTTCCAGGCCAAGCAGTTGCAATGGTATAGTTAATTCAGCATTAAGTGCAGAAACAGTAATTCTGTATTGCTTTCTTCCAAGAACTCTTGCTAAAATAGCATTTGTCTGGCAACTAATTTCCATTTACTAGGTTATTTTTAGTAGGTCTGAGAAATAGAGTCACTTGTGAGATAGGCCATAATAATACAGTGTGTTTACACAGTGCAATGCCAGTGCAAATTGTGTATAAGACATTAGGAAATAAACGCAGCATTTCACAATCTGTTTGTTGTGGACATGACTTTTATCAATTTTTTTTCCTCCATGCTGTGTACTTTGTCATTTATATTTTGAATGAAATGCAGCATGTAAGTCTGTGTATGTGTGTAGGCATGTATCTATACACATACAGAGATCAGTGCAAAAAAAAATACAAATTTAGTTGAGCATGCAAGAGTAGTGCAAAATATGAATTTGTATTAGGTGTTCTATTAATAATGTGAAGTTTAAAACTTGCAATTGGAAATGCTAGTATCCACAGTACTTTTGCTTGTATTAAGCCATGAGCAGTATTAGTGTCACCTTTCATGTTTGTTTGTTCACTTATTTATTTCTTTTGCTTCCATTTTAAGTTGGGTGAGTTTGGGGTTTTGGTTGTTTTTTTTGTTGTTGTTTTTGTTTTTTGTTTGTTTGGGTTTTTTGGTTTGGTTTGGTTTAGTTTTGTTTGGTTTTGTTTTTTCAGTTCGTGAGTGTTGTTGACAGTCTTGGGTCAAGGGGTTTTTCAGTTTAGATTATCTCTCGGTTGGTTTGAGATTTCTTTAAGTTGCTCAGTAATGCTTTTTTGTGTTCTTATATTGGTTCTTACTAAATACAGAGATTATAGAACAAAGCTACCAGTAAGTTTAGTCATGATTTATTGAGGAATTGTGCTTAATTATTAGTTCAGAAGAACGAGTAAGACATAGCCATTCAATATTTTGATTTTCTTAGAATGGAGTCATGTGTGTGCTACCAGAACAAAGCTAAAGCTTTTGCTGATGGGTTGGAATGAAAGAGCAGGCATGCAAAGATTTTTAATTTAAACTCAAGTATTGGTGAAAGAAGTGATTTCTGTAGGACCAGTATTTATCTATTTTAAATTTTTTTGTTTGTTTTATCTTATACAGGAGAAAATTACCTATAAATCCTGTCAAGTAACTTATTTTTTGATAAATAACTTTGAAAAAAACCTTTATTGTCCTTAGATATGGGTCTTACTTCATGTATGCACACAAGGAGTGCTTTATTGATTGATTTAATTCTAGCTGACTTTTTCAGTTGTACCATTTATGCAAATTTATAACTTTTTTTCAATCTAAACTGTGAGAAGAATATTAATAACTAATTCTGCATTTACCTGGCTAATTTGCATACATTTGTGTTGTATGGTAAATCACATGAAAACCTACAGGGGAAAGGCTGAGCTCTTCTAACAACTAATAGGCTATTTTTTTTCTTCTGACTTGAACAAATTGAGAAATATTGCCTGTGGCAAACATAATGGAAAACTGCATTTTTAATGCTCTTGCACATACTCATTTCTGTACAAAGAAAGAAGTAGATGACTCTTCTTAAAAATAAAACTTTCTAAAGCTCTGTAGCTGACAGAGGATATTGGATGTTAAAATATTTCAGGTTGGTGGAGTTACGATTTGTAGGTTGTATAAGGTTACCTGTGTATTGGCTTTGACTAATGGGAGTGTTGAAAGGGCTAGAGGAAAATCACAGCTATAAATATTTTCTTCTGAAGAGATTGTCTGTAAATTACAGGTCTAAGAGAGTGCACGGACTGCGTAAACATGGGTTTCTGATGGACAACATCCAGCATCCTGTGTATTGGGTTGCTGCAGTTGTGGTGCTTCTCCAGATACTTGCAGAAGTTATATGTGCAGCTCTTTTGACACAAGCTGTATGCATGTGGCATCTCAATTTATGTGGTAAAAAGTTCAGAATTGAGCCTCTATTGGCTTCCCAGTCTGAAACAATACTTCTGTTCAATAGTTGTGGTTGGGAAGCACTTATCAGTGCCAGAGTTTGTGTAACAGAGGACGCTGGCAACAGTACATCTGCAATGAACTGAGGTGAGATGTGGCTTGATTTCTCAGTTCTTGCCTACAAGGAGACCCTGTTTGCTGGATTTCCTAGCAGACATCAGAAAAAAACATTTATCACATTTTTCAAAAATGCGATGAGAGCATTGCCTTGTCTTCGTGTTTCACAAACAGTGCTTTGTAATTCCTTCAGAGAATACTCCAAGTGAACTGATAATAGAAATTGAAATACAAAATAGTTAGAGAATTGCCGTCTGCAGAGGCATGGTGAGGGTGTTGTGTTTCTCCATAGGGAAAGGATGTTTTTTACCAGTGTCTCCCCATTCTAAATAAAGGTGCTGTTGGAGTGCCTTAGATAAATGGAGTGCTATTTCCAACTGAACCAGTTTTGCTTTCTAATAAGGCCCACAGTGGCTTGTGCCATGAATGTTAAATGTCTTGGTAGTGCTAAAGGAAGATTTGAACTGCATTTGTGATTCCTTTTTTTTACTCTGTATCTGGACTTGCATTTTAAGGAGAAGTGCAATTCTATAATTAGAAAGTTAAGAATGAGTGAGGAGGCAAGCAGAGGTAATGACTGATTACGCATGAATATCAATAAATAGGATGGTTGAGACACTTTAAATGTGTCATCCTGATAACTTGCTTTTAGGTTAGAAACTTAGCCTCAGGTATTTGCCAGTCAAACTGTTGCCTCTCTTAGGAAATAATTACTTCTTTTATCGCATCAATAGCAGGTCTTGATAACTAAGTTGCTTTTGAAATCTTAATTTATTTATTTTTTGTACATTTCCTTTTCAATTAGCTTGTTTTGTATACTGATTGGTCCATATCTTGGTGACTCCTTTTATGAGTTTTTGAGATCTGTTGTAGTAAATTGAACTGCATAACTGTTTTCTGTATATGCTACTTTTTTGTTTTCTATCTGCAGCTTTTGCAGTCATTGAATAACTCTGCTAATTGCTACCAGGCTGAAGAAGGACCTAACCTGTTATTTATATCTACTATATTAATAAAGTACCATGTGTTTTCTAGCCGAGAACTGCTTAGGACTGAGATGAGGGAGTTGTATAACTTTTTTTATATTTAAAAATAGCTAGCAAATACAGAAATATTTATGGTTTGTCTCTAGATGAGGACAGAATAATTTTCATTGCTCACTTTCCTTTCCTTACAGGGTATAAAAATGGTAACCAGAAGCGGTTCAGAGACAAGAAATTTTCCCATCTAATTTGTCTTTATAAGCTGTTTTCGGATCCAGCTTGGACCTAATTCTGTGTGCAGTAGTTCATTGTATGTTTTTTTTTCCTAGTTGAACTAATGCGGATGGAATTCTCATCAGAAGAATACAGCGCTCATGAGTTAAATTTCTTCTCAATTGTGAAATCTTCCTATTTAAAAAAAAAATAATGAAGAGACCAAACCAGTTATTTTTATAATCACTGAGATGCTTTCAGGTGTCTTGTGATTTCAGAGAGATTTTAGTGTTCACTTTCTTCTCATCCCAAATCTTTGTGTAACCATGAGGTCTAAAGCATTTTCTTTAAGAGGGGGACCCAGGAGATTTTCATGAAGTTGCTGGTAAAGGTGAGGTCAGGCAAGGGAGGTGGGAAGTATCATAGGAATTGTAATAACATGCAGGAACTAGCAACACTTCAGAGTTCCTCTTCTCTTTTCAGTTGTTATTCTTCCTGACACAAACTAAACCAGTCAGATCTTTTCTAGTCTAATATCATTAATGAAAAAAGAAGTGGATATGACCTATTTTGCTCCTTATAAGGGAGTTTTTTCAAAGGTTTCTTTTTTGTTTTGCAGCAAGGATTCTATTGCCTTTTTTTTTTCCTTGGGAATTCTGATTTTTGAAATGGAAAATGTTACTTGGGGTCCATTAGCATCAGAGGTTTCTCGCTCTCAGAACTAGCCTGTATTTTTTAGCTAATATCACCTTTAAAATGGGCAAACATAAAAGTCTTGTAGCAAAGCATTAGGGTCTAACCTGATTTTCTTCAGAAAGGAGAATGAAATTTCTTGTTGTACCACCTAGAAAGGACATCTTTTCTTATACTGTAGCTATTTTCAGTGGAATGTAGCAACAACAGCAATGGTTTACCTAAGAAGCAGCTTTAACCGATCCCAGCTGACAAGGTGCAGTTCTCTTTATCCTTTTCTGACTCTTTCCAAAGGGTGGTACCACTTGTTTTAAAACAAAAACTAACATAAATGTATGTTTTTTTCTTCTAAGATGAAAGGGAGAAAGGAAGAGGAGGGAGAGTAGAAGTAAAAGAGAGGAAGGAAAAAAATTGATTGCAGTCATGCATCTTGGCAAACAGCGTTTAATTTCTCAGGAAGGCCAAAGAGGTTGCAATGTATCCCTTCATCACCTTGGTCTTGGTTGTTAAGGAAGGTGGAAGTGCTGAGAAATTATACTTGATTTTTTTGGGTAGTTATTATTATTCATTCTGAAGGTATAAAACACTGATTAAGATGAATATTTCTGAGTTTACAGCAAACATTGACAACACATAATTTCTCTGGAAAGAGGAAAACCACTACTTCATATTTCTCACTAAGACTGTGGCAGTTTCTGGAATGACAATTTAAGTGTAATTGTTAAAGTCGCAATAGGAGAGTTCTTCATAGTTGGAAGAGTGTGTAAAGACTGGTGGAAAAGATTTCAGCGGTCAATGGACTTGTTTTTCTTCCCAAGAATATGACAAATTACCAGCTGTTTTTCGCTCCTACTTGCATGTAAATATTATGTGAACATATAAACTTCAATGTACAATGCATTAATTTTCTGTTTTTCCAGAAAGAATAGATTTTATTTCCAGATGGGATATTATTAGATTCTAGCTATCCTAGCTAGTCAGTGGTATTCTAGTTAGTCACTGACTAGCAAGAGTATACTAATAAAAAGCAGTTTAAATAAGCAAAACATGCCTTTTTTTTAGGGACAAAAGCAAGAGTATGCAAGCATCAAAGCAAAAACTTGCCTTTAAATAAATGTGTGCCATAATGCAGTTCTGAAATAATTTCTGGGCAGAAAATATCTGTCAGTGATAAATTTACTGTAGGGATTCAGTTTTGTCTTAGGTTGCAAATGTGATTTTCGCCTCTATC
>WBND01000926.1:243434-272881 GCA_013398595.1 Tychaedon coryphoeus
AAAACTACCCTTCAGTGCTTCAGGTAACATTTTTAGCAATAGCTCTTGAGGAGTTTTCGAGAAAAAACGGTGAATGGTCTTTCACAAGTGAAAATCTTCATGCCCAAGTCAAGTTGCTTAGTTTTGTAGTTGAACTACAAACTTTGTTTTGTAGTGAGCCAATGTACAATATCAGAATTGCTGGTATTGAGGAAGTTTGCCAATGTGTAAATATTGGCAGACAGTGCTCAGGGGACACTTTGGTGGTGAGAGGCGGGCATATTTCCGTATTATATTGTAAGCAAGAATGGTTAGAGAAAGTTTTCGCAACCGCTGTTTTTCCTCTGAAGTAAGTAGGTACTGCCATACTGCCACAACCTTTGTGGGTGACCTTTGCATTAGGGCTAGATGTATTTCCACTTACTTTTTTTCTCCTAATATAGTAAATATTCTTAAAAACTAAATACTTTGAATGGGAAATTATGAGGTAGGTCAGAAAGAAGGAATAAACTAATTTTGGTTTGTTAGCTGTATAATATGGAGAATCATGCTTTGACTGTAGTGAGATAAATATTTTCTCAGCAAAGACAGATGCTTATGGAGACTGAATTTGCTGAAAAATTTAATGGTGTGTATTTCTACTTTGCTAGAAGTATATAGATAGTTTCATTTTTACCACTGTCATCTTTCATGTAATTTTGTTTTTTCATCCCTTTTTGGGTTGTTGAAGTCTATGGCCTAATGTTTCAAGGTCAGCTTTTCTCTTGAGTATTCTATATTCTGAAGTATTTTTTCAGTGTGGACACATGTATTATAGCAAAAAAACATATTAAAAAAGCATTCAAGAAACAGGTGTGGAAAGGTGAAAGGAGGTAATGAAACATTGAAAATAACATGTGCTTCACTCCTTCCATGTAAAATAGTAAAGAAATTAATTTGAGTAAAACCTGCAGTTATTATGTTTTTGCATAATCTGGCTGCTTTGTGAACTTAAAGTCCTTATGTTTGTTCAGAGATTGAAGTGTGTCCAGTCCTTCAGATGAAGGGAAGAGAGAGAACATTGGATTTTCACTCTCTTATTCTTCTGCTAATTTTTCCTTTTTCTTAATTTTACAGCTTCTGCGATCCCAGATAATGGAAGGAGATCCTGTCTAAAGCTTAAGGTGTTTGTGCGACCGGCAAGTAAGTTCTTCAGATTAAGTTTTTGAGGGTGGCTTTCTAGTGCCTGTTTTACTGTGTGGTCTTGTAAACAACAATTTTTATGTTTTTTTTACTGTTAAATCTTGTAGCTGTTCTGTACATACAGCAATGTTTGTGTTATGATTTTCATTGTATTTTCTTATTGTTTTTCAAAGATTCATAAGTCTTTGTTTGAATTACAGTTGCTAACTTGTTTCTTGAGCTTTGTACAAATGGAAGACTTATACTGGCATTTGAGCAAGTGCCACAGACTTTAAAATAAGGATATGCTTAATTATGTATAGTAAATAGAGAGAAAAAAAGAGAGAAAAAAAGGAAAGTGGGGAGTGTAAGGGTGTTTCACTAACATATTTGGCTGTTATCTCTATTTTTATTATAGACAGCTGTATGAAAACTATAGGTGTTCATGATCGTGTTTTCGATGTTAACGACAAAGTAGAAAATTCATTAGAACCAGCAGGTTAGTATGCTTAGAAAATCTTTTTTAACAAATGCGTGTATCCCTCTGGTGCTTCAGTATTTTTTTCCCTCTTCTCTCTGCATGCTTTGCATGGTAAAACTGCCCTGCTTTTGCACATCTCTAGCAGTGCTTATACAGCTTATGGTATATTTCTTGTATCTGTGTTTAATGCAGGGAAGTAAAAATGTTGCTTTATTTATTTTCTTGGGGTGACATGGTTTAGTGAAATTCGGTGTGTGCCAGTGTAAAATTTCCACCAGTCACCTGGAGCCACTGGCCCACCCAAGCCAAACACTTAGCATTTGGCAACATGCTCTATTTACTAGTTGGACACAAAGTTTTAGAAATAAAGCCAATAGGCACACTTCATTTGTGTTATGTCATTTCAAAAGTCTTTCAGAAAAACAGGACCACTGCTTCTTGAATGCCAGCACAGGACATAGGTATGCAACTAACTGAGTTTTTGTTTAAAAATAAACTAGTTCTTTAGAATTATATATAGTTGTGTGTATACTTGGTTAGGTAAAGTATCATTTTATGTATGTGCATGTGCATACACTCACACACACTGATATATAGACAAATATATAAATAGAAATTTCTCTCCTGCTTTTATTGAAGCAAACTGAAGTCTTGGGGGGCTTTTCTTGTGAAACACTGCTTTAGGAATAAGGATGCTCTTCATTTGCCCTGGGCAAAGTTACATTAGCCCCCACCATCAGTTAAGCTAACATGTCTCCATGTGGAAAGTGCATATGTATTGTTTGTGTGGCTGAAGCTTGTGGCAGATAGAAGCATATATAATTCTAGGGGTATGAGTAACCTGAATGACTTAAAAGGAGTTAAAATTAGGGAGGTGTGTTGTGTAGGACAAGTATTTGCAATAGTGGTAGACCTGTTCATTTTATATATACCTACACACTGCTCACATGTTGCATTAAAGCCTCAATAATTAAAATAAACAGTCAAATACACAACTGCATCAGAAAATATTGCACATATATCATTTAGTATATACCCCAAAGAATAGATTAGTGAGATTTTCTCCTCTTATGCTATTTGAATATGAAGTATCATTATATTTGCATATATAACAGCATATTAATTTTTTATATTTGTATATTTTTTCTCTTTTTAAATGCAGATCCTTTAATTAAAATTTATTAGTTATAATAAGGCTTTTACTATTTAGCTGATTTAAATTATTTACCTATGGATAAACAGTAGAATTAATTATTTTTCTTTAAAATAATTTTCAGATCTTTCCTAAAAATTTTGAGTTTACAAATCAAAGATGTTCTCTAAGTAAATCTAATGCAAGGATAGTGTACTTACAGTGGTTATATTGAAACATTTATTAGCAGCATTCTTCTACAGAAGACACCAGGATTTTCTTTCACTGTCTCTACCTATGAATTTGAAACTCACTGCACTTTTTTGCATTTTGTGATTTGGTTAACATGGTCTAATTAACGTGCCTGATACTGCTTGCAAAAGAGATCATCTGAGTGATACATGCCTGATTTTAGTAAACTTGCTAAATTTTTGTTCAGCATTGCTTCTCACTTCCTACTGATTGGCTATAACTAGCTAACATCATCACAAAAGCACATCATTAGAAAGCAGCAGGCAAACCAGGCAGGCAAAATCAAACAAAGAGCACCCTGCAGTCAGAGATGAAGTACTGTTTCTGTTACCAGGGGGAAATAATAACATTAATGAGAAGGTTTGGTACCACAAAATTCCCACTCCTGATATCGATGTATATTTGTATTATTAATAGGACCAGTCACCATTAGATAATCAGTCACTCTGAGACATGCCAACTGCTGTCACATTTCTCTATTGTTGGCCTATTAGGGTTGCTGCTGCCTTGGTGGATCTCGTTGCATGTGTTCAGTGTCATGTACTAATTTACATTTCTCTGACGAGCATCTTCTGCTGCTGTGCTCTCCCATAGCCTGCCATTGCCTTCTTCCACAGTAGGAGAATTGGAAGGCAGGAGGGTCATGTTCAGCAGATTACTCACTGTCATCTTTCTTGTAAAAATCACTGTTTGTGATTTTTGAACCCTTTTAATTTCACTGGTCTTATTAAGAAATTTGTAGGAATCTATAGTGATTGCACTTTCACAAGTGGTGGAAGTAATTTGGTCTATTCCTATTCCTCCCCCTCTCTTTCTCCTTAATAATAAAAAAGAAAACATCCTTAAACAAAAATTGCAGCTGTGCATATCTGGAAGTTATACCTGAAGTATGTGATGTAAGGCTGTGTGATCTGAAAAATTCCTGGCTGTCAAAATAATTTTTTCTGTGTTGCTGGTATTTTCACTGTTTAGTAATGACCTTCTGGATTCTACTCAGGACTCTTTTCTTCTTCATCAATTGTCTTCAGTGTTTCAAATGAGGCAAACCCTTTTTCCTGAGCCTTACAGGCTGTGCAGTTATGGCTCTGGACCTCCAAGGAAAATCGTATTTGTAATGTGATTTTCATGACTGCAGATTAATTGTGTTCTAATATATGAGTGCAGAAACCTTGCAACAGCATTGAGAGAAAACTCAGATGATTTCTTAAAAGGGATGCCTTAATGTTACATGGAAATTAATTCTTCTGTGAGGAGTGGCTTTATAAAAATGGCGTTACAGAGGCATCTCTGTGTTTTTCATTTAAGAGAAGTAATTTTTTTAGCTTAATACTCTTTCACTGAGCTTTTCAGCAGTAGCCAGTGTTCCAGTTGTGGCAGTATCTGATAGTCAGAGAGAATGAGGATTTATTACTGCTATACACCAGTTCTGCTCTCTTGTGTTTTAGTGCTGACTCACTGATGTAATTAGGCCAAACTTGTTGACATTCGACGTTGCAAATTCAGACTTATTTGCAATTCTAGAGGCAGAAGGTAATACGTATCATTCCATAGCATTCTCCTCTGTAGTTTTAGGTCATCATCAGAAAGTAAATTTTTCTAAATTGGGAAGAGCTAACTTTAAACATCTGAAAGGAGGTAGAACTGAAACACAGGGGTATTTTTTTCCCTGTAACTTTTAAAATATGTTTTAATTGAGTGAATTTTGTAAAGTATTGTATTTTATTGCAGTGTCACCGTAGTACAAGATTGTAACTCAGAAGTGAAATGTGAAACAGCTTTTGGTATTGACGACCACTGAAAGTAGCATTTTGAGAAGCCAGCATCCACTGATATTTTTATATTCCTTTGGAATAATTGTGGAGGAAAAATACTAGGGCCCAGTATGTCTGGGAGGGTCTCCTTGCCAAACATGGTGTGGAGCTGCAACTTAAAGCTATTCCAGCCAGACTTTCCCACTGATGCCACAGAATCACAGAATGGTAAGATTGGAAGGGACCGCTGAAGGTCATTGAATCCAACCTCTGTACACAAGCAGGTGCCCTAGAGCAAGGTTTATATCCAGATGGATTTTGACTGTCTCCAGTAAGGAAGACTCCACACCCTCTTTGGACTCTCTATTCCAGTGCATAGTCACTCATAGAGTGAAGAAGTTCCTCCTCTTCGGATGTAACTTCCTGTGCATCAGTTTCTGCCCTTTGCCTCTTATGCTATTTCTCTTACGCTATTTCACCACCAAGAAGAGATGTCTCTTTCTTACAAACATGAACATATTTACAGCTAATCAGTGCTTGCTTTTCATACTTCTGCCTTGAGCAGCACTGAAACCTGTTGATAAGCCTTTTATAATTATAGCATCATATAGTGCTGGAGAAAGTACATGTGATACATTGCTAATTCAGTTTACTGTGCATCTTACTGTGTAACTGAGCTGGGGCTGAAGAGCCTATTAACCTAAATTATGCTAAGTGCTGTCCTGATTTTGTGCTAGGTGTCAAGGGTATGAAAGGGAGGGAACTTGCTTGTAGCTAAAGCCAAATAATGTGAAAGGCTCCATGACAAAACAGCATGGTGATCCCAGTGTCCTGACTCCTGCTTCCTGTTTAGTGCCTCTAGCTGGAACTGCTCATATCTCACCCAATGTAATCCTGCCATGGAATTTTTTGAGATGAGAGCTATGAGGCAGAGGCATCGTAGACATATTGACATCTCTTATGAAATAGGGAGCTTATTGCATTAAATAGGTGAGATACTATTAATTTTGCTGGAAACTTTGATGTTCTCAAATAAACTTATAGATACATTTTGAGGCCCCATCACACTTCCTAAAAAGGTTTGGCTTTTTCCTTTCACTTAGCCATGAAAAGCAAGAGCTGATCTTTTTATTGTAAACCTCAGGCTGATTGCTTTTTGAATAGCTAAATTAAATAGCTTTAGATATGGAGGGCTTTACAGAGAAAAATACCACTGCTATAACAACAGCAAAGTTGATTTTGATTTTGCCTACCTTTTCTATTTTACAAGCTGTGGCTTTTAGGCTTATCTTAAGTTTACAAAAACTAAACAGAGCTTTACTATGTATAATATTTGCTACCTTGTTTTCTTCTGCCACTAATGCATAAGCATGTTCTCCTAACTCAGCTGGTTCTTTTTTTCATTAGTCCTAGAAGCATATATGTAAATCTCTATTTTCTGTACCATGAAAGGTAGTGAGACTTTCCAGATTGAGTATACATGCTATAAAATTGGTGACTGTCATGTGTTAGCCTTTAAATTTTTGTTTCAAGAAAGAAGGAATGATCTTACATCTCCTCATCCCCAGATGCAACATAATTCAGTGGAAATTTTGTGCATGAAGGAGGTGTTTATGCTTGGGTTTACAGGCTATCATTTCCAATTCAGGAGCCAAAATCTGTAACTGAATTAGGGGACTAACTGCAAAATTAATTCTGGGCATGTGCAACACTTTTGAGAATCAGGTGTTTTTATTTAGCTGCCTCCCAACTGATGTTGCTGTCTAATGAGACATCCACAGCTAGAGCCACAGTATTTTACTGAAGAGGAATCTTTCATTCCTGAATCGGCTGAAATCAGACTTAGTTTCTGCTCCTCTGGTCTTCAGTGGGAATTTTGCCAGTAAGAAATGCAGGACTTGGCCCCAAGTTGGTTACATAACAAGGTATTACACGCTTGTGAAAGTCAACGACAGCACAAGGTTCATTGGCCTATTTCATAAAGGCACTGAAATCTACTTACAGTTGTCGGCTCAGTGAGAATTTATTGAGGATGTAAAATCTCATTGGAATGTATGCTTTCTGTTTGAACAGATGATACTGTACATGAGTCAGCCGAGCCATCCCGTGGTGAGAACGCGGCACAGACACCAAGGATACCCAGCCGGCTTTTGGCAACTCTATTGTTCCTCCTGGCAATGCTTTTGATATTATAGCACAGTATGCTCCAGCAACCTGTCACAGAAAATATCAGGGTCTTGGAACATCAAAGATCCACCTAACTGCTCATCCCAGGAAAGGGACTTTATTGTTTTTGCAGATGTCAAATTGTTATTTTTCCCTTTTCTTCTCCCTTTTAACCTGAACTCAGCAAAAATTTGAAGGGGATAACTAGCTTCAGCACCCACCCCTACCTACCCTCTGACTTTCTTAACACCTCCATATAAATAAAAGGACTCCAAATGAAAATGCCAAACTATAATAGTGACACTAGTGATTCTTATTTTCCTCTGCATTCTCCTTTACAAAGTCACTTCTGTTAGCTCACTGTGTCATCCATATGTGGACGAGAAAGTGTAGTAGCAGATGCAGTCAGTGAGGCATAAGGAAAGTGAGTGGAAACCTGGGAGAGTCTTTCTCTGTGATAGAATATTTATGCCTTCTCATTCAGCACTGTAAGATGATCATGCAAGGCATTGTGTCACCATGTCGGGACTGGAGGGGAGATATTAAGAACAGACATAACACCATTTCCTCCAGAAGTTTCTAAATGAACAGGCTTCTAAAATGGGAAGATGATGTTTCTTATAGGACTGTCTTGAAACATCTTTTGACAGTAAAATTTTTGCTCGCAAGTAGAAATGCTGTCTTTGGTGAGAGGAAAAATTAGTATTTAGGAATGTTAGCACACAGCAGGCAAGGTCAGATTTAGGAAACTTCACTGGGGGTGTGAGTGCCTCTGTTATTTCGTTTTAAGGGGATAATGCACACCGGCTTATTTTATTTTAAAACAAATCACCGTGGTGCTAAAATTTTTTTCTTGAAATGCAGAGGCACTTTTGAGAATAAAGTGACCTTCCCCAGCACTCACTTTGTAGCTGATAGCCTTGGATGCTGCTCTGGGTGTTAATACATGTTAAAAGAGGACATCGGTGGCCAGAGGAAACATGTTTGGACACAGGATCTCCAGTGTTCTCTTGATTTGTCTCTCCTGTAAGTTCCTCAATCATGGGAATAAATCACCTGTAGAAGAAGCCAGGGCAGTCTAATAGCATTGTTTGATGGGGGTAAAGAAAAAAAGTGTGGAATATGAATTCAATGTTGATTTTTTATCTTTTCCCCTTCCAGCACAGTTTGAAGAGTAGAGGAAACGTGTTTATCAGCTGGAGATAAACTAGATGGGCTCCCAAAGACTTAACAAAATATTTTTTTAAAAATCCACTAAAATAGAAAATACATTATTTAGATATACTTTATGCTGAGAGTGGGTATATATACTTGTCCTATTTAAACATGTGAGAGAAGCGGTAACCCTTGATGCAATTAGGAAATGGGACTGTCTTGTTTGATGGAATTAGGAGTGACCCTATTTAAGGAATCTGAGCCTTGGCTAACAAAACTTTAAAAAGTAATTTGCCGGGAAGTGCAAGCCTTGGGGTATTTTTTGGCTAGGCTATTTTTTGCCATGAAATTTGGACTGCTAAACATCATCAATGAAATTTCAGACCCAGACTGAAACAGAGCTTTTCTGACAAAAACTGCAGTAATTAAGTTAAATGTGAAACAAAACATGGAGCAAATTCAGGCAAAACAAAATTTTTCTATATTAATTATGAAGAAAAATTCTGCTGTAACAAAATTGAGTGCTGCCATTAGTGGGCACCAGTTCATAGGCTTTTTCTTTTTAAGTGAAGAAAGGCCTTCCAGAAGTTGAGGTGGGAGAGGAGAAAAGAAATTTGATATATAAAGGGAACTTTTATGAATCCTGAGCTGTGACCTGGGCTTGCCTGATATCATACATGGTCATGAAGATGGGGCCTGTACTTACAGGAGGAATGCAGGAAATTTGCTCTGGTGCGAAGTGCATGGGATAAAGATTCACAGTCCAAACAGCGAGGGAAGTCATCATCTCATTACAGGCTGTCTGGTACTTTGCTCTCTTTAAGGTGTATGTACTTGATACACACATTAATAGTTTCTGTAGGTGGGAATTGGAAAGCTTTGGATGAGGTGAGCTTAATCAGAATGCACCTTATCAAATGGATTATTAACCAGAGAACAGATAATATTGCATGATGTGTAACCATATTAAAATGATTTATACTAGTTGCACGCAGTCACACAAGTAGTGCAAATTTGATATAGGAATGGTGACTTCATTTGTCATCCTTTGTCTCTGAATGATGTTGAAGACGTATATTTACCCACAGCAAAGGATTGTCACTAGCGTTACTCCTGATGAAACTCACCCCTTCATACTGTCCCAGAGCCTTGCTGCATGGGTGAGGCACAGCGCAAGCGAACATCTCCAGGATGCCCAGCATGGCTGGGAGCAGCGTGCCAGGCACTGCCAGTTTCATACTTGATGGCATTAGGCAATCCCGGTCATACTAAGTACATAAACATTGATGGGTTTTGTGTTGTGTTGCAAACCTCTGGATGCTTTAAATGCAGATGTTGCTGAAAATTAAGGAGTTTGTTGCTCCCTTACCTTCATCTGCCCGTGCTCAAGTCTGAGGTACTGATTCTCCCCAGCCTAGGTGCGTTGCTTACGCCCGTGACCTGCACTCTTGGCTGCCAAGGGCATTGCAATGTGAAGCAGGCAAAATAGGGATCAGTCAGTTTAGTGGATACTGTGTATCCTTCGATAGACAAGGTAACATTTTGTGTTAGATTAGAGTATTGTTTTGTACTGTACTTACCTGGATGGTGAAGGAAAGACAAGTAAAACTTAAAGCTATGTTCTTTAAATTCTGTATTATTAGCAACCTCTGTTGTATATAGTGTTTGATAATAAAGTATTAATTTGATTCTTATGTCTTTTGTAAGTGAGAACAATAGACTTTCAGGATATTAAAATCATGTGTTGATTACAAGACAGAGCTTTGAAGCATCAAGTGTGATCATGGCTGAGAACTGAGAAACAAGTGGCCATGACACTGCAGCATACAGGACTCATCTTTGAAAACTGTTCATCTGTTGCAAGACTTCACAATGTCAAGACCTGGAACAACATGACTTTTGATGATCAGTGTTTTGTCCTCGATGTTTAAAGGTCTTCTGTTGGAGCCCAGTGGTTTCTGTGTTAGTTTTGTTCTTTTGTATCATGTTTGTTTCTAACAAGGCTTTGGGGATATAACAACTTTTCTGTTATTTTGTTTGTTTGTTTCTTTTTAATTTGTATTCTTTTTCCTCTTGGGTTTTTTTTCTAGATTTGTTCCCATGAATAGCTTTTTTTCCAGAAGGGATCTTGCCAGTGTCCTGTGTGATATATGTATGTACTTGGTTCCAAAAGAACTAGAAACAAATTTGGGAAGTAGTGAGAGTAGTTGAGTAGATTGTTTCCTTTCCTCTGTAAATGTGGAAAGAAAATGGTTGTATTTGTACCTGTTGATTCGCACCCCTAGCCCTCAAAGCTGAACTTAATCCATTGCCTTAGGAGCGCAATGGTTCAGTCACTTTCAGAGGTTTAGAGTATTAACTCTCCCTCTGTTTTCATTACACTTGGATTCTGTAATCACCAGTTTTAATGTACAGCGCTCCACAATTCTCTGCCCTCTTCCTGCCCTACCTCCTCTCCCACCCTCCTCCTTTTTTCATTTGGAGCTTTGAATGGGCAGATCTGTTTCTGGTCTGGCATCACTGAGTTTTTCCCATGCATTTGCCCTTGAGCTTCTCAGATGTGAGACAAATCTCCCTACAATAGGCTTGCTGCCATTGTCTGTACAGTTTAATAGATGCTGGCATGTTGGAGGTTACCCATGAGTCTGCAAAATCCACTTACCATGCTTACTCTTGACACCCCGTTGAAGACACTCATTGTGTATGCATCTGGGTATGAAAGTTCAGCTCAGTGTGGTCCTGTGCTTGTACTGCCCTGCTTTGCAGTTTCTTTGCACTTACTCATTGAGTGCTGTTTCTGAAATGCTTACATTATATAAACTTAAAAGAAAATGTTGGGAAAAAAAAACACCCAAACTCCCTGCCCCATAAAATCTGTATTTGTATATACACGTGTCCGTACAATTATACTTAAATAAAATTAAAGATTTTCATCATTTTAATTGGTTTGTTTAGACTACATTTTGGTTTAATTAAGTGCATTTTCATTTTGTGGGCTGTTTGTACCTGCCTTACCCAGAATCATAGAATGGTTGGGGTTGGAAGGAACCTTTAAACATCTTCTAGTCCAATGCCCCCACAACAAGCAGTGATATATTCTGCTAGATTAGTTTCCTCAGAGACCCATCCAAACTGACCTTGCATGTTTCCAGGGACAGGACCGGCAATGAGAGAAGTATGAGTGGGAATGGGAGAAAAATGCGCGTTACGGGCACAACTGAGTACCTGGAGCTGTAACTCCAATGTCCTGGCAGATCTCTGCTCTTCACGCTTTTTAATGTGTTCAAAGCTCTTCCAAATACTTAGGGGGGTAAGGAGCTGTATCAGGTAAGTGCTGGTGCATTACATGGTTTCCATCATCACTTTGCCCTGGCCTGAGCCTTGCAAGCAATCTCCCATCTCTGGGTCACAAGTGGTTATAAGGTGCAACTCTTATTGAAGAGTAAAGCCAGCTCCAGATTTGTGCAAATAGGACATCTGCAGTCCCTCTCCCCTCAGGATGTCTCAGACTGCCAAAGAGATGAGGTTTGAAGTGGCTTTGAAATATCAGCCATATCTTTATCTACCAAAAAGGTTCAGAGCAGTTGAGCCTAATGAATGCAAGAATTTGACCAAGGGTTCGTCCTGAAGGGAAGGGGAAGAAAAGTGGAAGCAAGAAATTGGATGGCTTTCTCCTCCTCCTTCCTTCCACCCTGCCCCCAGAGGCTGATGTAGTCGTGCCTCTTAAAAAGTACAGGACTGCATTCGTGTTGATTTGTGTTTAGGTCTGAAACAGTTCTCTTTGGCAGCGTCTGCTCACAACTCATATGATAGGTTGAACCTGAGAATTTAGGTGATGAAAGGTGGGGAGCACATAGCAAAGCCTGTGTACATGCACTGTACAATCAAAGCTGTAATTACACTATGTTAACATTAAACTAACAGAAAGCATTTTATATTTAATTAGTTGACAGGGCAGCAAATACTAATTATAACTTACTCTAATCTTCTTTAAAAATGAGAAATGACAGCTCAATGAGAAGAAAAGTGTGCCTGAGTATTTGATACAAAGATTTGATGCATCATTTTTTTCCTCTGGAGCTGTGATGCTACAACCAGAACAGTGTTATAAGTGACACATGTTCAGTATGTTTTAACATAATAGCCATGTCCAGAAAATATCCTACAGTCTGACACACTTAATAGCCTTTGCTCAGAAGACACTCTGCTTTTGCTGAGAATGATATTTGATTTCAATTTTCTGCATTAGTGTGCACAATTGGGCCTTTGTACTCTCTCATCTTCCCTTCCGCAGAATATTCCTGTTCACAGAGTACCTGTGAGGGCATTCTTAGGAATATGCACGCATGCATCATACTGCTACAATACGGTTTTGTGCCAAAGTGGTTTTATTCATTTAAAACAAATACTTCATTTATACAGGTTAGAGATGTGGTGACCAACTGGGATCATTAAATTTTTTACAGGATTTAACAGCACAGGAATGAAAAGTGCCTCCTTCCTTATAAGTCTTATTTTTGTTAGCATTTGTCCTTACTGGGAAGTTTAAAACCTGATTCAACTTTATATTACAGGTGTATTCATAAGAGCCCAAACCAAGATTGAGTCTTCACTGTAAAGGCTGCAGTGCAGGCAACTCTTACACGTTGCTATTTGTGTTGGCTTTCAGCACATTTGATTTGCTTCTGCTAATCTAACAACCTGAAATATCACCAATTTGAGTTTTTGTTAAAATCTTCCCTTAGACTACATAGAAGCTTTTAAAGCAAAGTCTTTGTTGGCTGTAAAAGTAAACTTAAAGAAAAATTCAAAAAGAAGAGATACTTTAAAAATTGTTGTGCTAAGTTAACTGACTAATACTGTCAGTCATATATCATTTGGAAGAATTCAAACCACAGATGTGCAGCCACCAGCACATCTTGAAACACTGATTTTTCCTATGATGGTTCTTCAAGCAAGTTCTCATGTCATTTGATTACACAAGGAGGAGTATAAATATGGGAAATTGCAGGGTGGAAAGCTAGATTGTGTTTGGAGGGAAAGAAGAATTTTCTGTTTTTCTAGCACTTTGTGAATGCATACAGTGCATTCAAGATCAGGAGTATAGGGTGATTTCTAGATGCCTCTCCACTTTGTAATGTATATCTGAAGGATGGAAGGTACCTCCTGCTGTATTTACAATCTCAAATGTCACAGTTCTTGGACACAGCCAGTCTCTCAGTTCTTATGTTCAAAGCCTGCTCTCTATAAGTGCTATTTTGTGGGACTAGCCCAGTTGCCAATGTATACTTTTCAGTACTAATTTTAGCATTTAAATGCATTTATCTATTCACAGTCAATGCGCTGTTGACAATACTGAGGTTTTTGTCTGAATGGTATTTGTAAAAGGAAAGGTCAAGTAAATCAGTAGGATACAGAAGATCCCTTTGATCCTTGTTCTGCAGAGAACGAATTGTGCCTTTTGTTCTCATGTACTGTAAGTTAGGGTGTGTCAAGTAATTGCTTCACTAATCACTGACCACCAGTCAAAGAAGTTTATGAGGTTTTGTTTTTTGTCTCCTCACTGCCACTTTACCTACAGCTGAACAAAACAATAAGTCTAGAAACTGAAAACAGCAGAAGCAAAGCATCTTGAGGCCTAACACAGCAACCCTGATGTGATACTGAAGTTCCAATCCATTTACACTTGGGAGTTGGGGATAAAAGGAGTGTTAAATACTGCAGATGACAATCTGTGATCCTGCAGCAACTATCCATGTCTGAGGAGGGTTAGAAAAATCAAGCCCTTGGCTGTGTGTGAATGCTTCTGTGGGAACTTGGCATGCTGTGCATTACATAGCAGTGCATGTATCCCAGTGCTTCTGTTCACTACAGTGAAGGTGGAGAAGGGTTGGAGAAAAAGGGTTCATTTAGTCACAGAGCAGCAGTGGGAAGTATACAGCAGACATTAAGTCCAGAAGGTGTAAACTGCCTATGAGTAGACTCGTCTGTTTGTGGAAATTTGTAAAAAAAGTGAAATTCAAAACCTGGAAAGGGCCTGATTGTGTTCTCTGGTCTGTGCTTGCAGAAATCAAGGAAAGATTTCCCACTGAATCTGGCCAACATTTCTCAGTTTTGAAAACTCATCTAGCATTTAAAAATGCACACCTCACCTTGCTATTCTAAAACAGGAATAACTTGGAAGTCTTGCACTCTGCAAGGCTTCTACCAGAGCTGCTGCACTTGGAGCTGGCAGCTCAGGATTTTGATGAACCACGCACTCATGTGAGGTCTTCCCCAGCTGCTGAGTACTCTGTGTAGCGAATGTTTTAATGGTAGCTTTTAGAATTTTTGGGGGGAGTAAATTTTTGTTTTATCTCATTCATCAAGAAGATCTTGAATCTGGAGCATGAGTGAAGAGTGTGGATGTAGTGACTTTCATTGGGCAAAATACAGGTATATTTTGATTTAGCACAGATGCAGAGAGAAGAATGGCAGTTTACCTTAAGAAAGGATTGAACAAGTATGGACCATGCACAATATTGTTATAGATAAAAACGAGATCAAGCCGAATTAAATATGATTAAAATAAGCGATATTTATTTTGTGACCGAAATACAGTCCTCGATAGCCGCAATCAAGAAAGAGACAGCGCCGGGGTCGGCGCCCGCTGAACATACTCTGATCTGATCTCTATTGCATCAAATCCCCCAATGTTCACAGAACAGCTTTGGTTAGTCCAGTTTTTATACAGTTTTTTAGCCCGGAGCGGAGGTCTTTGTCCTCTCTTGTCGTTCAGCATATTCATGTCGTTTTCTTTCACCGTGTTGGGCTGGACAAAACCATATTCTGGAAGATGATGAATTCTGATGAGGGCAGGTTCAGATTTTACAGGAAGGTGGAATTGAGATGTAACTTGCAGATTTTGGTTTACTGGAAACAGGTATTCAGATGTATTTTCTTGATGGCTCTGGTTATCTTAATTGTGGGTGCTTATTGGGCTCTTTATCGCTTGGGTGTTCCCTGGACAGAGCCATCTCCACCGCGGCTACGTCTATTGTCTTGCTAACCCCAGCCCTTCAGCTTTTGTTGGCAGTTACAGTGTTGCGATTAAGCAACCCCTGTTCCCCCCTCTGCAGTTTTTGGTTTTTAAGTTTTTATTACTTTACTCATACAGACATTGCTTATTAACTTACAATTTTACACGAATTACATTGTATCATATATTACAATATTAACGGTTAGACTTTATATGTGAGGCAAAGCTGGATAAACCCATACAGTGATGCTTATCATGCTTTCTACTTTAGTTTTTACAATAGTTTTTACAATATCATGATTCTTGCACATAATTACATTACAAAAGGCCTTGCATTCTCTTTGGCACAGAAGCCAAAGCAAGCATGCATATCATCCTTCCAGGTGAATTTGTGCCTCGTTTGTGGTTGATTATTTCATTAGTTACTCTGCATTTATTTGCAGGTAAAAAGAATGGAAAACTCATGCATACTTCCTGTGCTCTGGTCTCATTAGCCTGGTTTCCTCAAAACTCTTGTACTCCAGAGAAGTTTTGCCAAGCAGCTAAATGAAATGCACATGGTATGAATATTTATGCTGCTTTAATGATCAGATTTTTGCATCCATGAATAATAAAGGTTTTAACAAGAACAGATAACAAGATTGGAACAAAACAGTGAGGTGGTTAATATGGTAACCTCTCTGTTGCAGGGTTCCCCTGAGAGCAGCAGACTGAGCAATCCTCATCCCCTTCCTCTTCCTCTAGCACCAAAATTAGTCTGACAGGATATGCAAATCTTTCAGATAGCTTTGCAGAAAGCAGGTGCTTTATCTACAACTGGTTCTACGCCACTTCTTGCGTGCTTACTTTGAGGAAGTTCAGGGTTTTTAACTAAAAAAGGACCTTCAGCTTTTGAACACGATTTTTATTTCAGGTGCTCTCCAGCAGCATTTGCATTTGAATCTGAAGCTGCCACTTTGCTGGGTCTTTTCAGCGGCAACTGGCTGACCAGTGTTAGCATGATTCAGAAGTTTAGGAGCTGCAAGTCAAAGCACCACGGTTTTCATGAGCTATGTTTTACCGTAGGAAAGGGTAATCCTCTTAACTCCGTGTGCCAGCTCAATGATGCTGAAGGGCGATGCTTTAAGGTCTGTCTTTGGTGAGAAACAGGGAAGCTGCAAGGTCCTGAAGACCACAGACCTCATTTCGCTTGCCTATATCCGCAGCTGCTAAAAGCCTCATCTATTCAGTGTTAAAGTGATATGCTCTGAGTTCATGACAGCATTGTGCTTGGAAGGGGCGTTTTACCCTCTGATGCTTTTTAGAGCAAAGGTTTTTTGCATGTTTACTGAACCGTGGTATGCTGGATGCGTGGGAGCAGGTGTGAGGTGATGCACATGTAGATAAGCAACCCCAAATCAGCAAACTCCCACTTAGAGGATATGCTCAGCCTTTCTCTCTCAGCTCCTCCTTGTGCTGTGCTGTGCTGTTGACAGTCTGCTTTGCTGCCTTCCCAGCTCTGTGCAGGTGTTGGTGGGGATCCGGGGTAAATACTCTGCGTTCCGTATTTTTGCCATTTGAAGATGCCAAACCTGTCCTTCAAGGCTGATATTCAGGCTGATAGTCAAGGTTTCCTGCCACATTTTACTACGCATCTTGTGAAGGTCGGGCCTCAGACTGGGCCACTGATGGCAGCCTTGCCCTCAGAATAGGAGCTAAAATATTCTTCAGGTAAGAGCTGGTTTGGAAAAGCTGCCTAGGGCTAGGTACTGCAGCCTAGGTGAGGCAGGCAGATGATATCACAGATATTTGAGGGAAAAAAGGGAATTAAATAAATCTGCTTTTCTTAAAAGAACAAAAAGGAAATAAAATTTAAAGCAAAACAGTGATGAAGTCACAGATGAGTGGTTTTTAAAGTTTTAATTTTATTGTTTTAATGGATGAACAATCAGGGAAATAAAAGAAAATTTTAATCTTAACTGCAGATTAAAATAAATAATCATATTGCCATCTTCTGCATATACAGGTTTATTTGGTGTTTATTTCGTGTTACATCCAGCGTATTGAGAAGAAAAAAAAATCCTTCAGATTTTAAACAACTTAAACATTTTTTAAATTATTTTTAAAACTTCCATTAAGTGCAATAAGCTTGTTATGAAACAAGCAGATCCTTTTTTTCTGTGTATTTATACATTACACACAACCAGTATCATGGAGCAAGTTATCTGACAGTAATTATTTTGATATCTTGTCACTGCTCTTGTCAACTGTTTGCTTTGTTTGCATCTTTTCAGTGAACACTTGTCCCAGAAGCCACTATGGAAGCTATTTACTTTATTTCAAACATAATTAAAACAAGAAAATTGCAGAGGAGTAAATTAAAATCTCAGGTGCTACCCTAGTTTCAGCTCTCTTAGGCAACAGATAACTGTCTTAAAGCAGGGTTTAATACACTAAAGAATAATAAACCTCTTCTGTTTTGAGACTTAGCATAGTTTGCTACCTGCTTCTGCTTCAGAAGGCTGAGTACTTTACAAATCTCTGTATTTCCCCTCTTCTGGATAAAACAAGAAGTCTGAAGAAGTTGCTGTGGGCAAGACTAGAATGAAAACACATATCTTTGCCATGTGAAGCTCCTGTTGTATTGCAGGAGCAGGGACATATATAACCCAGGACAAGTCCCCATAATATATACCCTAGCACTAAATCTGTGATTGAGGAATTGGAAAATGATGGTTCTGGTAATGGAAAAAGAAAAGACATGCAGACTTGCAATGAAATTAGGAGGGGTAGGGGCGGGGAAGATGGGAAATGAAAGAATGTCCTAATTGGACATCCTACAGAGAAATGAAAAAGGGAGAACCATTCTTGTGGTGGAGCATCAGGTGTGGAGACTCCCAAGAAGAATCATCTGAAGGAGGAAGAAAACACACAGTGACGCACTGGTCAAGTAGGTTCCATTTGGAAAAATTAGCAGGAAACTTTAGCATGCCAGATTTGGGCGCTGTTTATATCAACACAATACACTGCTTATTGCATATACAGAATGAGTGATACTCATAGTCTGGAAGCTATCATGCCTCATCTAACCTCAGAGTATTCACTGTTTGGCAAAAGGACAAGAGAAAAACAATGCAAGTGTTTGAAATCTAGCAATAAACAGAGAGGAGCTTTCTGTACTGGTCACCTGGTCCTGTGCTGTGATCCCTGGCTTTTAACTTCTCATGTGTCTTCAACTAAATTAGGAAAGAAGATAGTGTATCCAGTAGAAATTCTGTCTAGAGGTCATGCTGGAAAGAATCAGATTTAAGCACTGTATCATCAAACAAAGTATGTCTTGTAAAAAGTCCTAGTCCAGCTACTAACAAATACACTCACACACCACTGTGCTCTATGTACTCAGCTGTGTAATTTATCTATCTGTTTATTTTCAGGGAATTGTTAATTCTACCAGTAAAATGTAAAACCTTAAGGGCAGAATTTGAATATTTTGAAACACAGTTATTGAATGGACTGGGGGCAAGAATAGGGGAAACCACAGCAGAATAATGGAAATACATTGGTTATTCCTTGTGAGCCAGTGTAGTCTCTCCCTTTTGCCCAGCTCCAGGAACCAGTCACTTCTTAGTAAACAAGATCGAAGAATTCCTGCCCATAACATTATGCTGCAGGACAGGTGGCCAGAAGAGGTCCTGTGACAAACTTGTTTGGGCAAGGCGTAAGGTGTAGATAAAAACATGTGGTTGAAAAACCTTTGCACAAGCAAAGCTCATACTGGAGCTTTGGATAGACTGTATTTAATACAGGAAGGTAACCATGGCTGTGGCTAAGTACATATTTATCAGTAAGAGTGTTCCAGGCTCTAAGGAACAGTCTAAACACACTGTGCCAAGCCTGGCTATTGACCATAGGGAAGAGAATCCATTTTGCCCAGAAAAGTTGACTGCAGCAGCATGAGGGCCTGCTGGGGACATGCAGGTGAAGACAGAGGCGATAGCCATTCCATGACTGCCAAATTTCCAGCCCATCCCAAACTGAGGTTTTCCTGTATGAAGTTGGCCTGGCACTCCACACAGAAACAGGGAGACAGGAAAACCCCCAAAGACAAACATGTTTTAGCTTTATGGTTGGAGGTTGGTATTGCTCCCTGGCTGGTTCCCAAAAAGATTTTAACCTACTATTTTTCTGCTCCTTTCCCTTTCCAACTCAGCCTGCTCCTTTGAAGCTCTTGATACACTGTAATTAACTTTGCTTCAGCCACATTTTTATGATGGTGAAAGAAAGGATGGAGCATTTTGTCTAATAGGTAGATATCCTCCAAACCAGAAAACTCTCATTGTAAGATGTAAGTGTCCTTGTAAGATGGATTTTATGTGAGCAGAAGACAGCCATAGCCAGAAAGAGACAGTGACAAATAATATGGTCTCTTAGAATGGCTTCTAGGCACTGTCTCTTGCCAGTCAAAAGATCTGGGTTTTTTTCCTTAACAAGAATTCATTGATCTCTCACTGAATTTGTTTAATCAGTATGATTTCCATCACATGAACAGTGATCTTTTTTTCTTCTTCAAGTTTTTTCTTTAAGTATTGTTCCAAACTTAATTGTCTGCTGCCATGTCACATGCAGCTTTTGCCAGCCCCATACGCTAAGAAACACAGCTGAGAGGCTAAAACCATTTGTGATGCCTACATTCAAAAAACACTCCTAACAAATCTCTCTAAAATATCCTGCCAAATGGCATCTTTATAAATCACGTTGTCTAACATCACAGAAGGAAATAGACACCAGAAGCTCAGTGTGCAGGAGAAGGAGCAATCACCAATTACCTACCTGAAGAAAACAAGTAACTCAGAGTGCTTTGCAAATCTCCTCACTTCTGTTTTTTTCATGGCAATATAAATCCTTTTCAATGGCTGTTAGATCTTAAAATTTAGAATATCAGGAATGACTAGAAGGCATGAAAAATTAAATAATAGTTTGAACAACACAATATAATTCTGCACTCCCTAGGCAGTCAGATTGGGCTATTTTAAAATTAGCTGCAATTTGAAAAATGTATTTCACTGTTAAAATTCAATGTCTGTATTTATAGCCATGCCACAATTATGTAAAGTTCTCTTTTAATTTTCCCCTTCAGCTGGAGTTTATGATGTGTATGAAAACTGAGCCTAAGTCATACACTGTTTGTTCCAAAAACATGAACCAAATGAAGAGACACTGGGATGTCCCAAGTTTAGAACACTGTTTGATATAATAATTCCAGACTCCAAGAATTAGTGTCACCAACTCTTTTTCTTTGCCTCTTAACTAAACAGAGCAAGCATTTTAGAGTAGACTGGTATTTTGAAATAGCCAACTACGTGAACACACTCCAGTTCTAAATTAAGGCTGGCCAGAAATCTGTTCAAACAACATGACACTTTTTGTTTTTAACATATTCATGCAGAAACAAAGACGGCAGTGAATGCCAATGTTCTGCAGAAATAGTCAGCTACAGGCCCTGAAGATCACTACATGAGCACACTGTTGCAACAGAACAAACAGAAGAAAAGGTCATTTCACTGCACTTTTTTATTGCGAGGATTTAAGCTCTCCCAGCATGGATACATCTTTGCTTTCCTATAGAATTGCCACTTAGCAACACTTCTGAACCTCACATCAGCAGAGATGGCTGAACACGGATTGCCAGAACAAAATTCTCAGAGCCTTCTGTGCATGGAGGCTTTAACTCCAAAAGCTGTGCTGAGGAGGCATCTCAGCCTGTCAGGATTTGATGCATAAGCATATTGTAGTGAGACAGATAAAAATAATTTCTGATTGATTTGTGTGAAACTTTTACTTTGTCCAGCATGAATGAGACCAGCTATAAACATATGTTTCAAACAAATATATTTGTTGGTAACTCTGTAGCTTGGTGTTCAGCGCTCTTCTGTCTGACTACAAAAAAAATAAAAAACCAAACAAAAGCACCAAACCAAAAACAAACAAACAAAAAAAAACCAACAAACAAAAAATACCCCCAAATAAACCCAAAACCAACCAAACAGAAGAGTTATGAAAATGTTTCTAAGAAATTTTTGGTGTGTAACTTCTCCATTTTTCTGAGAAGTAAAGTTGGGAAAATGTTAAAATGTTAGTGACACAAATGTGAAGCTGGCAGGTTGTACTGCCCAACGACAAGAGTTGCTTCCTATAAGAGCAGCAAGTCTTTCAGACTGTATCTGATAAACACAGACCTTGATTCTCTCATCCTTCTTTGTTTGTTGTTGTCTCGATCATTCATGGGACAGAGAGAGAATACAGAATGAAAACAGACAGAACAGCAGAGAGAAACAGGGAGGATGTACATACTTTGTCAGGTTTGAATTTCAGCATCTCACCAATTAACACTAGTTCCTTGGGCACATTCACATGATGTAATACTGGGCTCTGTGTCATCTGGCTGAATGGGCTAATGGCAGCACTGGCTGTGCTAGGGCATAAAAAAAATTACCTGAACAAACCTTCCCAAGGCCTTGGGAGCCCTGTACGTTAGACACGCTGCATCCACACAGACATACTAGTGCCTAAAATTGTCCTGTTTACAGCTATATCTTTATGCTCTACTCCTATGAAGAAATACTTTTTGTTTTCTACAGTCTTTTGTTATTGGAATAAGCCGATTTTGTTCTGGCAGAAAAGCCTTCGGAAATGAGATGAGCAAGGTTGTGTGCAGGTCATTATCCCGCTGTGTTAGGTTGGATGATCATTTACACCTACTAAGGTGTATTCGTTTTGGTGGAAGTAGTCAAGCAGAGGAAGCAATAGCCTACATCCTGTTTCAGTGCTATTTTCTTAGCTAATGAGGTATATGGGGGGAGAAATTAAGTAATTTCTAACGTCCCTCCCTCCCTCCCTCCCTCCCTTCCTTCCTTCCTTCCTGGAATCCTGCCTCCTCCCTCCCTCCCTGCCTGCCTTCCTCCCTTCCTCCCTTCCTTCCTCCCTCCCTTCCTTCCTCCCTCCCTGCCTCCCTGCCTCCCTTCCTCCCTCCCTTCCTTCCTTCCTGGAATCCTGCCTCCTCCCTCCCTCCCTGCCTGCCTCTCTTCCTGGAACCCTTCCTGGAATCCTTCCTGGAATCCTCCCTTCCTGGAATCCTCCCTCCCTCCCTCCCTTATAAAAGAAACAAAAAAAAAAAACAAACAACCTAGCTCCAGACCCTTGCATATCAAGACGCACTCAGGCAAAATGAAAAAAAATCAACTCTGCACCCTGTCAAGTTCAAACAAGCCCAGCTGGGGATTAGCCATTGGAATACAGTGCACCAGGCACCAGACCTTTCTAAGAACCTGGTGTCTTCTATGATCTAAACTTCTAAATTGCTCTAAACTTCCTTGTGATGGTATGACCAGCTGTGGCTGTTGGACAGCATCTGGATACAAAGTGCTCACCAAAGCTACTCAATGCCCTCCTCAACTGGACGGGGAGAGAAAAAATACAACAGAAGGCTCATGGGTTGAGGTCAGGGCAGGGAGAGAGATCAGTCATTAATTGTGACCAGGAAAGACAGACTCAGTGAAATTAACTGAATTCATTGTCAGAAAGTCAGAGTAAAATAATAAGAAATAAACCCAACTCTAAAAACACCTTCTAAGACCCATCCCTACTTCCTGGGCTTACCTTAACTCTCAAATCCTTTATCTCCTGCCCACCAATGGCACAGGAAGATGGAAATGAGGGCTACAGTCATTTTACCACACATTGATGCGCCTTCCCCATGACACTATTCCCATGGGTTATGGTTCTTCAAGAACTGCTCCGTTGTGGGTCCTTTCCACAGGGCGCCAGCACTTCAGGAACAGTCTGTTCCAGCTTAGGATCCCACAGGGTCACAAGTCCTACCATGAAACCTGCTCCAGCATGGGCTTCTCCAGGATCTAGAGCCTCCTTTGGGCATTCCCCTTCTCCAGTATGGGGTGTCCATGGACTGCAGGTGGCTCTTTGCTCCCCATTAATCTCCCACAACTGCAGGGGCACAGGGGCTTCACCACAGGCTGCACCATGGGCTGCAGGGAAATCTCATCTCTGACACTTGGAGCATGTCCTACCCCTCCTTCTTTTCTGACCTTGGGGTCTGCAGAGCTGCTCCTCTCACATATTGTCACTTGGCTCTCCCAGCTGCTTCTACACAGTAATGCTTCCCCCTTCTTACATTTGTTATCCCAGAGATGCAGCTGCTACCCTCACTGATGGCCTCACCATGGCCAGCAGTGGTTCCACCCTGTTGCCAGCTAGGACTGGCATCAATGAACAAGCGATGCTTGTGACAGCTTCTCAAAAAAGCCATCCCTGTAGGCCCCTTCTCCCCTGCTGTGACAGCCTTGTCACATAAACCAAAACTGTCATTCACCCCTGCAAGGGAAGAGTATGGATATTTCAAGGCATGCTGTGACCGGATACCGGTAATGCTGTCCACAGATTCTGCCTAAAGTTCCTAACAGATATTCCTGTCTGACCCTTGCCAATATGGCATTGCTTATGATAAAAGTTACAGTTTGAATATCTGTGTAATTTGTGACACCAAACTGCTGAATACTGTCTGGTTCCTCTTCCTTACCTTCCTCTCACAGAGGATTCTGTGACTTTTTGTTGTGCGCCTGCTGAGCACTGAATGCATTCTCGGTATTTTCTGAAACCACTATGGCAGCAACTGAAATGTCTTTTGTTTGCCTTAAAACTGTTTCAGGTGAGGAATAGATGCAAGGGAAGGAAAAGTACTTTTTTATTCTGCTTAGATTTGAAAAAGTTTACCTGCAGTGTGTGTACCTGCCCAGCATCAGCTACTGTAAAAAATCCAAATATGAATGGTAATCTAAGAGCTGCAGCTTGGTGTAAATCTATGTTCCAATAAGGTTCTGTCAATTTGCCTTGATAAATATAGGCAATTCCTCTATTTTTGTGTCTTCTGCTAGCACTATACCTCTTAGTCTAAATGACCTTGGTGTTGTGGTAGGAGAGCTATCAAGGATGAAATTACTTAGATGTACCAGAGAAATTTAAGAATTTTTGTGTTATCTCTGAGAGACAATCATACTCGGGTGGCTTCCAGTCACTAGTGTATCTGAGGGAACACAGGATGAAACCCTCCTTTGCAACTACATTCATGGGCTTGTAAAATTCAGCTGTTTTAGGAGATGGAACCCTCTGTGAAATACAGTGCCAGGGGCACTAAACTGGTAACACAGATCAATCTTGCAGATATGAATTTTGATTTCATCCCGTGACTCCTGAATAGCCAATAAATTACATTAAGCCATCATTAATGCCACAACAGGTGACATTAAACAAATATAACAGCTTGCTCACAGCTTTGGATAACAGATGTACTAACTGGGTAAGATATTTGAAAATTGGTTGAGGTTGAGAGTAGAAACTTGAATATAATGTGTCAATTCTGCATTGTTATATGTGACACATTAGAAGATCTAAGGAGGTCATGTTTAAAAATAGAGTGATAAAATTAGTACAGTGCTGTCTACCCTGCCGGGCTGACATGACCTGACTTGATGAAGCTGCACATACAGAATAGCTTTTATTTTTAGGGCACTCTATCTGCGATTACAATGACTCTGCTGATAGTGAAGTAGTGGGTATAGTTTGTCTTGATGACTGGCACTTATTCTTGAAAAGAACAGAAGACCGTATTTAAGCTGTCAGGCCTTAATTGTTTCATTAGGTAGTGATACCTTTTGTACAGAAGGAATAAAGGAGCTGCTGAAAGAAAGAAGGATGAGCAGCAATTCTAGAAGGGCACAAAAGTGCTGCAGGAGTTACTTCTCTTCCTTTTTTTGTCTCAGTTCATCTCTGACACATGGAGAAGTCTCATTTTTTAACATAATGACTGTTATTAAAACCAGCTTGAACAATTTAGTGAGCACTATGGTGTAGATCTCCCATATTTTTTAAATATAAATGAAACTAAATAATTTTCATGCCTCTGAATCTGGCTTTTGTGTTTCAACATCTAATTTATTGATCACAGAGTTGACTTGCATTTCTGAATATGTCTTTTGTCCTGTTGGATGCCAAAGTCTTTTTAGAGATAAAACATATATGTAAGAATCACTCCACCTACCCTATCAAGTTTAACCACTACTGCGGTGTAAACTGTTTGACTCTGCAAAGCAACACAAGAAACCATTTTGAACTAGAAAGTGAAGTGCATTAATCATATTAAAATAAATTATTACAGAGCACCCACACATCTAAGAGCCCTAATAACACAGCCTCTAATCGGGTTGTGGCACCAGTGTTGACCATCAAAGGTCTGAATTTACATGCTGTCTGAAAGGACAGATTCGGAATACACTTGTGCTGCAAGAAGTACATATTTTCACCTTCCTTGGTGGAAGGTATCATGAGACAGAGAGGTTCGATGGAAATCTTTCCCATTATAAAATAGAGAAGAACAGCTGACTTCCCACTTACAAGACCTAGGAATTCAAAACCTCTCCAACAAAGAACTGGTTATATTTCATTAGAAAATCTGATGCCAAAGGTAGGTGGTTTTTCTCAGTCATATTATTCCCCCTCTCCCACTCCTGAATTTTTCATCAGATACGAAGGGTGGAATGCAATTAATGTCTACTGAACTCCCACACTTGCTACTCTGGAGAAACTGAAGGGAAGACTTTTCACAGTTGTCCTCCTTTGTCCTCTGGAGACGGGATGTCAGTAACTTGGCCCTTTCTCCTGTGTGGACTCTGCTTCTCTGCTTTTTAAGATGAGCTAGCTGATTTGTTTTGCATTCCATTTTTTAATTAGTTCTTTTTAAGTAGGTTGGCATTTTCTTAGTCCACTTTCATTCCTTTCTTCATGCATGCAGACATACCCACAGCTGAGTTATGTAAGGCTGAGAGACCCTGGGCCTGATTCTTATCTATAATGAAGATTTGAACACATTGTTTTGACTGTAATTTTGAGTGGAAATAGGTTAAAACTATCCCTAACATTTATCCTGCACATGCCAGAGTACTGGAAAAGGCCTGATTGTAGACAAGAGTTTGGCTTTCTAGTACTTGAAGAATAATTTTTTAACCAGCTGTTTCTTCTGGGTGGTATGGTGTGTCTCCAGACTGTTTTCAGCAATGGGCCTCCAAACAGACACATGTGAAGAAAAGTTTGTCCTTCATCTGCTTTGGAGAGCAACTAAAAGAGCAGAGTGCAAAAGAGAAGGAGGAATCCTGCAGCTTTCTACCAAATGCCCACTGCTCAGAGACTCAGACTCAGGGCATGTGTTGATTTCAGTTCAGTCCTCACAATTTAACATTATGAGAGGTCTGAACAGAGCAAGGAGGAGAGGGATATAGATGAGACTCATCAAATGATATGAGAATTCTTTTGAAACCTGCCCCTGGTAGTCCTGTGCCTAAAAAAAGGATTTTTTAGAAAGCTGCTGCAGAGAGCAAAGTAAGTAAAAGGGGAAAGACCGTTGGAGAGAGAGAAAATGTGTTCATATACCACAGTGGTATTACCTGTTGCATTTGCATTTATGGTGAAAGAGCATAGGAAAAGAAGGTGAGTTGCAAGAAGAGTCCTTAAATTAGTAATACAAGGTACTGGGCACGGTTAGCTTTCTCTAATGAACTTGCTACATACAAAAGCTGATGTTAGTATTTTATAGCTCCCTTCACCCACCCAGAGGTCCAAGCCACTAATTTTTGCTTTGAAGTTGAGTTGCAGTTTTTGCCAGGTGATTCACAGTGATTCATTTTGTTGCCTAGACCAGTGTGATGCTTACTTGGTAATTTAAAACTTTCACAGTTCTTTAGATCTATATTTTAAATGCTTAAAGTGTTGCAGCTTATTAAGCTCTTAGGTTTCTGTCTAAATAGGTGTGAGCATTACTTGGTATTCAGATTACTCTTAGTTATCAAAATGGTTCATGATCATGATCAGGAAATGCTGTTGTTACATATCCTACATAGTTAGTGTGTGAATCAGTGTATAGGTAGTCTTAATCAGCTGATAAATATGCAAATCCATTGAAGTTCAAGTACTGAAGAAGGAGGAGAGCGTGGTGAGAACTTGATATATATCAGATTAAGCATTTTTGCTCTTGTGTTCTTCCATTTTCCATAACAAATCAGAACACTTTCCATTCTGTTTACTTTGTTAGTTTTGAACACCTACAATTTTTGGGTTGAAAACTATTCATTTGGTCTTGACTTACTCCTGCTTTGTGCTCTGAATTCTTACGGGATAGTTTCAGAGACTTCTGAAATCCCGTGCATTAGCTCCTACTGTCCTTCTATCCTTTTCTTAGGATACGTAGCATGGGATTGATGTCCAGATTAAAATACTTGAGTTTAGCTGTGAGCTTTTGAACAGTACACCTAAGGTAGGTGCCTACTGCAAAGTTTGTGCGGCTTTCCAGATTCTGTTGACCAGATTCTACTTGACTATAATGGGATTTTGGACAGTAAGCCTTCTGCTTAGCTGTGACTCACAGTATTATCACTTTATGCTTTGTGGTTTTGAGCCAAATTGCATTCTTAGGTGAACAAAGTTGAAGGTTTGGGAGTTGATTTTGTTTAATTACATAGATATTGAGATGCCCTAAAGTACCTAAGACATCTCCCTGAAGTGGTGGAAGGAGCACATGAGGAGGCCTGCAGCCTTCTGGAGAGACAGATGGAGGCCAAGGGGGATACGGCATCACATCTGACGTGGCACCAGACCTCTGAGGGATAGGAACTGAGTCCGGGCCTTGGAGGCCATCCAAATAGCATCACTCAGCTGGCACTCCTCCTAGAACTAAATGCCCTTGGTCTTCACGTTTACACCCTTAAAAAAAATTAATCCAATGGTTGCTGTAAGGACATCATTATTATTTTAAAAATCTTTATTCTAAGACTAAAGGTGGTTGGGATGGTGAAGCACTTCTCTGAGGACATTGCACAGACCATACTTCTCGAACGGAAATCAGTTCACTTGGATGTTGGCAATTCCTAAGCAGAGCATAATTCACAGCTGAATCACCCGATGGCATCTGTCAAAATTTGATGGCAAAAGACTGTAAACAGATAGCTAATGAGCAATCAGCCTTGATACTTACCTAGAGACAGAAACCATAGAAAGGATTTATTATTGGGAAAAGTGAAATCACAGAAACATGTGAACTACTCACTTCAGGCAAGGTTTTTTCCCTTGTGACTTGTAATAATAATAATAATAATGTCTTTCTTGGGTGCATTTTCTCTCTCATACACTTGTAAAATATATGGGCACGAGAGTAAATGGGTTTTGGCCACTCTCCACTCAAGTCACTTGACAAGGCATGTGACACCATACCACCAGGATGCAATGGGCCCTTCTTTCTTATATCTGGGCTACAACTGCATTTCTGTAAACCCTGCCAGACTGATTGCAGGCAGTTTAAATAAAGTTGTTAGCTTTATGACCAAGATGCCTACAAAGATTAGGCTGTTGTGAGATACAGAGCATACTCTCTCCAAAAAGAGTTGTTTTTCAGATGATATGAGGTTGGTAGCCTGTCCTGGGAGCTACTCCACTGGGACATCTCTGCTCATGAAACTATTCTGTAGTCAGTTTTCTCTTCTCATTCTAAGTGAATATCTCCTCACTTACAGCTCCTTATATGTTGCTCTTTAGCAACTGTCATTTTTGTTTACTTCCTCATTTTCAATTTATCATAACCTTTCTTGTTCAGTCCATTAGTCTTTTTCTCAATATTAACTGCTTCGACATAGACTTGCTGCAGCAGAAAAAAAGGTACTACAGCAATTCTGCATGTTCTAAGATGCTAATTTTTATTTTCTCTAACTTCTTTACATATGATCTCTGTCTCATCTATTTGAAAAGCATCATCTTTGGGCTTCATAACAACTAAATTTGACTCAGATGATTTTCATAAGCTTGACAGATACACATTGTTCAATGTGTAAATAGTGTTGTCTTTCCTTTGACAGCTTCATTCTACTTTAAAAGCAAATTTCGAAACAACAGGAGGACATAAAAATTCAAAGTTAATAATGAAGACCAATAAGAACTCAGTATTTTAAATGTATGAAGACATGTCCATGAAGATGGAAAGTAAAAGCAGGCAAATATGAAGGAAAGCATTTCTAGTGACAGTTTAAGGAGCACTGTGACTGTTAGAAACAACAAATAAACTGCAAAACATAAATGTGATGAATTTAATTACATTATGGAGATGATCTGATACCTCAACAACTGTTTATATATGCAGAAAAGAATTGCTCTACACTTTTCCTTTCCTTCTTTGAAGTCAGTAGAAAATAATAGTTGAAAGCAAAAGAATAAAGGAAGGAAAAAAGAAAGGAGGAAAGAAAGAAAGAGGGAGAAGAGAAGAGA
>WBND01000926.1:322509-333455 GCA_013398595.1 Tychaedon coryphoeus
CAGCGTGCTCCCCCCAGCTTGCGCCACAGTGCCCTCTGCCGGCGCAGGGATCATGGCCCCTGCCTCGCCCACCAGGAGCCACCTGCGCCCCCTGCCGGCTGTGACGGGAACTGCACCGAGGGGAAAGTGCCCGCGGCTGGAGGGCTGGGCTGGGCTCTGCTCTTTTGTGTGTTGGTGCCGCTGCTGCTGGTGCTGCTTTGTTTTACACACCAGTAAAGAACTGCTATTCCTATCCCCATATCTCTGCCTGACAGCTGCTTAATTTCAAAATCATAATCATTGGGGGGGTGGGGGGGTGGTGTTGGGGGTGTTACAGTCCAGGAGAGGTTTCTGCCTTCCCTAGCAAACACCTGTCAAACCAAGGCATAACCTCACGCAGTTATGTTCACGTCACAGCCTGTCCAGGTCCTTCTGCGAAGCCTTCCAGCCCTACAGCCAATCAACATTTCCACCAAACTTAGTGTCCTCAAGTGACTGAAGGGCACTTAATCCTCACATTCAGATATTGATATTGGACAGATAACAATATTGAACAGATTCAGTAGCCTGCACATCTGAATTTGTTATGTCTTCCCCATCTCAACTACACCAATTTTAGTTTTAAGTTTTAGAGAAATTTCTAGATTAAACATTAATGAAACTGATATTCTAGTTCAGCAGTCTTGCAACATGGCAGGCAATGTATTGAATTCTATAAATTCCTTGTTCTCAAACAATCAGGCTGTTTCAGTGATATGGCTGTTACATTTCTTTAGAACATTTTCCCTTGTGATTAAAAAGAAATATGGAAGGGAAGATAAGAAGTAAAGGCAGGGGAAAAATAGTAAGACAACAGCAGCTTGATAGTTACAATGATGCAAAGCACAATTTAAAAAATTGTCTTCCATGCTGTATAATATTTAAGCTATTGTTCATTAGGGTAGAGTCACTGGAAAGTTGCAGTATCATGAAAGTGATTACACAACAAAGTTCTTGGAAAAAATACAGTATAGTCTTGTGGAAGAAAGAAGATGCTGAGAGGTTACAGCTGTGTATTTAGAGTAAGCAGAAACACAAGAATTATCAATAATCATCCATTCTTTCTGGTGATGTGGTACTGATGGGAGTCAATGACCTGATAGACTAAGGTGTCAGACCTGGTATACATCACTGTGACATAAATGGAAATTTCTGCTGAGGGCAGGCTGTCTGACCTTCGCTCTAACCATATCAAGCTGTTCTTAAATATGGAGAATTAAGTTCCATTCATTTGGCAAGGGAAGTTATGACTCACAGACAAAAAGAATGCAAATGGAAAGATCTGTGTCTTAAGATATGCCTATGGGGAAAAAATGGACCGGACAATGACATTCACAAAAGATGTTTGGCAGCGTGAGGGTTCCTTTCATCTAATATTAAGCCCTGAACGGCAGGTCCTTCTGGTTGAGCCAAAGCAGGTCTGCTCCTGCAAAGTCCCTCCTCTAAGGTCAGGTGGCAGACAAAAAGACAATTGGCAAAATTGAAAGCACTGAGACAGCAACTGGGACTGTCTCTTCCAATGCACTCCTTCCAGTCTCTGTGGAACTCAGAGATCTTTATAGAGCTCCTTTCACTGTTTCAGCTGAAGTAGTGGGGCTTTCAGCATCTGGCACAGACTACACTGTAGGCACACAGTTTTTATACCTTTACAAGAGCAAACATGTAATGTAAACCAAGACTTCTCTGTTACTTACAGAGATCATTAACTGTTTTCCATTAAAAATTAAGATCCATGGGGAGAAGGATGATGGAAATAAATAGTCACTTTATTAGAAGTTGTCCTGGTTTGAAGGGCAGGTGTCTGTCAATGAAGGCAGAAGTTCTTCTTTGAAATAGAGAATTTAATTTCACTCCCTCCAAGTATTATAATTGTTAGAAATCAAGGACTCAAGGCAGAGATAAGGGGTAGAAGTAACAGCTCTTTTACTACTATATCTAACCGCACAAGCGGAAAACAGCAGCAGTAATTAAAATTACCGACATAAACAGAAGAAATAACCCAGTTGCAGTCCTTTCTTTAGCCACGGACACTTTCGGTCTGTGTCTGCTCCTGGTGACGTAACACGCGGCAGGGCCGGCACAGCTGCGGGAGCAGATGGGAGCAAGGGAGGTGGAGGGGGGTGGGGACAGCCACGGCCGGGCTGGGCTCAGGTGCGAGCAGGCTGGAGAGGGCAGCTCCTCACTCACTGTTGTGTCCGGGTGACCAGCTGTATCCTCAGAGCTGGGAGGCTGAGCAGGACAGATGCAGGGCAGTTGACCACAGGCATCCGGCTCTCCTACCTTCTGGCCACGTGCGCTGTAGACGGGGGTTCCTCCTGCACCGAACCCGGCGGAAACACGAGTAGCCCCGCCTGGCGGCCCGGTTCCACCTACCCCTTTCGTCTAGGGTCGTCAGAAGATCCCGGGCGTAGCTGGCAGGCTTTGTTAGCATCATAACGGGAAAAATTCTCTAAACTCACACAGTAAAGGAACAAAAACCCAACCCCCAACAGAAGTGTAAGGCCAGTCTGACAGGGAAACAGGACCAGTAGTGAAGGAGAAATTCAATGTGTCTTAAATAAAAAGGTAAAGATTCTGCTAGTTTTATCCTTTGACACTATTTTGTGTGATTGCAACAAGTAAGGTCACTGAATTCTCACATCTCTTCTTAAAATATTCAAAATGTAGTTTGAAGAAGGTTTATATTATCTATATTATCTGTACTCTGCTAAGTCTTCTTGATGTTATCTACCTGACCTTTTCTGTGAGCTCTTTGGGGTGTAGAGCCTCTTTTCCTCTGCATTTATCCAGACAATAGGACACTAAAATTTCTCATTCACTGTCAGGATCCCTATCTACTCCAACAAAATAGCCTATATAATTGTTCATATTATTTTTTTATAGTTTATATAATTTTGATGTATAAATCTTGCACGTCAGGTACAGGATGGTATCGACCTTAATTGTTTAGCTTTACTGTATGAAAAAACAGTAGAAAAAATTTTAAAAAATATTGTTACAAAGAAATTGTCACAGCTGGTGAATCTGTACTTGAGATATGTGTATGTGAGAATTAAAATCACTGCTCCAGCATTTCCTCATGAGCTGGAGATTAAACATAACTGTGGCTTTCTATTCATATGGGACAAAAGTGAGATTGTCATTCCTTTTATCCTTCTGATACTGATGCTTGAATATCTATATACTTAACATCAGTTAAAATTTTTTAATCTCTTGAGGTTTGTTGTAGTTTCTTAGGACAACTAAACATATGTTCATGCCCTAAAAATTGAGAGAATTTCCTAGTAGGAGTTTCTGAAATACTAGCTGTTGCAGAGAATTGTAAAATAATGACAAAATCCACATCTCTGAATTACCTAGAGATTCCCATTCACCTTGGTAAAGGAAGTAATTTAGCCACAAACACTGCAGTAGGAAAACAGAAGTAATGTTTCAGTCTTCTCTCACACATGTATGGTAAAAATCAGACCTAGTTGGTCCCTATAGTGGGACCATTTTGAAAAATTAAGAAAGATGAATTGGTCAATTTTTTTTTTCCTAATGATGAAACTAATGAATTGAGAACTGCAGGAATTCACAGTGTCTGAAAGCATGGGTTTTGAAAGGCTGGAGAAGTGTGAATATTTTTTCGTTGGTTAGATAAACCTGTTGCTTCATAGGCAGATGCATAGGAATTTTGCTCTACTATGCATCAGCCTGAATTTGATCTCTATTGATGTTTCAGTGAGATATATTGCTGGACTCATTCCTTTTCCATCAGTTTTTCTTCCCAAAAAGTCTCTCAAGAGTGCTTTAAAATTTAGGCATTATTGTTCAAATAAGAACATATAAGAGAGATGCTGCATCTTCTCTTCTAACGTAATAAGGCCCAGCTAGATATTTAAGAAGGGAAAGATCTTATTATTTCTGCTTCTCATAGCAGTGAATATATAATTAAAACTGCACAAAAATACCTTTGCAATGTTCCTAGCTCTATTTTATTAGAGGGCCCTTCAGGACTTGATGAACAAAGTATTTTAATTAATTCCCTAGCTCTTAAAATGACCTAACAGCTATTGGATATACTTCAGCCCAGTTCTCTGCTTTTTGTGTGAAATCTCTTGTCTGAAACCAAAACCAGGAGCAGTACTTCCTCCTGACTCTCTTGTGGTGATGATTGTTTCCCTGAGTTTCCTTGAGTGTGAAGTAAATGAGGCTATACCCAAGATCACTCTGTCCTAATGTCTTAATACATACATTTTATGCAGCCCCAAGAGTGAATGTCATGTCTCTTGGGAAAGACGGGCAGTTTCTGCTTAAGCAATAGATGGATGACCAGAGCATGCTGGAAGACAAAACTTTGACTCTTAGCTGTACAACAAAACTGATGCATGTAGACTCTGCATGGATCTTTGCTCACATAATATGCAACAAACCAGCATAAACCAGATTTTATAGCTGTATCACACAATTTAAATTTGGAGATTAATCTCACTGCAAACAAATATGTGAATTGCAAAGTTTTTGATGTTCACTAACCTTTCCTTATAAAGGAAATTTCTCAATATAGCGTTTTTACTTGAAATTATTGTTGCATACTAACATTTAACATTTTCTTATAACCACAACCTTTGCTTTTCATTAGTGTAGCGAGACCATCTGTGCTCTGAGGAATAGTCGTGTCATGCTTACTTTGAATCTGCATAGTCCTAGTGTTTGGATCAGAATACACCTCAGAATTAGACACTTCAGAATATTAAGCTGACAATGCAGTCTGCAGAACTTTTCTGGTCTTTCTCACTTCAATGTTTGGGAGTTGTTTAGCTTTCTTTTTTGATCATTGGATTTTTGAAACCTCTCTTAAGGTTTATCTGCAAATGCCTGGCACCCTATCAACAGGTATGTAATGCTTTATTTTACTGAAGATCAAAATAGAAATAAATTGTAAGGTAACCAAACTTTTAGAGTCCCTTCTATTCTTGTAGTAACAGCTATCTTATTTTGGTTGCTTATATGCTGATTATTGGAAAAGGTGAAGAAATATACTGTTGTTTTCTTTATGTTATTTCACAGCTTATAAATTTCATTTTAGCATTACTGGCTTGCAAAGGAATATATACCAAGCCGATTAAAACATTTATGGCAACTTTACTTTCACCTTTTTCTTTTCCTGTTTTTTCTCACAAGAGATCTAATTGTACTAAATGCAGTGTACTGCTCATTAATTTGCAGGTTGACTCTGAGAGTTTTGAAAATTCTAATATTTGATTTGGTTAGCATAAACTCAAGCTGAATTAATCACAGAGCTGCATAATTTATGTTGGCTTCTGTTGTTTCTAAAAGTATGTGGGAAGTGTTGCATTTTGTGTGTTTTTCACTTACTAACCCTGTCTAAAGCCATTCAGTTCACTTCTGTGCCAGAGCTCAAGTAGCTGTGTGCATTCTTGGAATATAGTTCATAGTTTATATGTAGATATGTTTCTGTACTCACCCATATGTCCTAAAATACATATAAGGTGGAGATTACTTGGGATAAAATGAGACATTAAAAATCCTTCCTCAGAGATTCAGCATGTACCATACATTTCATATGATACTGGGCTACTGAATTTACTTAGGAGGTTCTTTTTGTAGTTCTGCCTTGGAAATTTTAAAAACAATCTGCCTTCTACCACCTGCATTCCTTTCCCAGTAGTAGATTTCAGATATTTGGGAATGCACTGGGAAAACACAGTGGTAATGTAAGAATATAGGGGACTTGTGGGTACCGATTAAATCACCATATAGTCCAGTGTAAATGCTGGTTCACGAAATAGAAAAAACAAAAACCAGTCATAAACCGTTTAGTTACTATGATGTAGACATTCAGACTTACTTGTGATACTGTGAAGAGAAAAGCCACTCATAACTTCAAAATGATTTTACATTGCTTCTTTGAATTTCATAGGGTTTTTTTTAAGTTTTCTGGTTGTCAGAAATCAGAGGAAAAATTAACTTGTTCTTTCCTTTTATGTCCTGTTACTTGATACTATTCTGTTGTTTGATGAGCATACATTTGCATAGATTTGAAAGTGTCGCTGTGCTCATTGAGGCCATTTCAGAAGTGGTGACCTAAATCTCACGTTTTAGATTTCCTTCTTCTTTCACTCTATGGGTTATTTGCTCATGCAATTAAGGAAATTAATAAAATTATTTTGCTTAGGTATGCCCTGTGACTGATGCAAAGCTGCATTTTGTGGTCAGACACCCTGAGAACTTTCAAATTTTTTGCATATTTGATGTGTGATCTTCTCTTGAAAAATGCTTAGCAAATAGACAAAATTGAGTGACAGTTTCATGATATAATAGAACTGGTTGTTTCTCTTTGATTTTAATAAATTTTTAGAACAGCATGCATGACAGGTAGGATTGTGATGTTGGAGTTAATTCTGACAATATGAAATACAATATATTTGACTTAGTATAGTGTAATCCATTTGGTTTCAGAACAAAAGTCTGTATTTGTATTGATTTGACTTCATAGCTTTATTACATATGTATTGATGCAACACTACAACAGTAGTCTATAGCATTTTCTAACTGCTAACATGCAGCCTGATTAGATTTGTGGATTATCTGAAGCTTGGTAGATACAGATTAGGACTGTATCAGAAACACCATTATGTATTTGTCTGAACTAAAGTGTGAAAGCAAATAAGTGTGTTCTATATTTTTTACAGGTGTCAAAGTAAATATCAGAACAAAAGAAGTGTGGTTTACCAAGTTGTTATACACTTGCATGTCCCATGTAGGTATGTAAAGGAGAAATCTCATTTTTTGCCCCGCCTAATGAATGTTAAGTTTGATTAAATCTGCTAGCAAGACATGATAAAATATTTTTAAGATGGCGTGCAACTTTTTTTTTCCGGACTGATACAGAAAGGATCATTACTTCATATGTCTAATATTTATTGACTTTGGTGGGCATCTGTTAGAAAATATTGGACTTTTTAAAGCTTTGCCTTTATCAAGTCCTAAAGTGAATGTAAGTGACCATGAAAACTCATCTTTAGCAGGAACTAAACCTGAGGAAAGATAAAGAAACATTTTTGCAGTTGACAGCATGACCATTTAGTTTCTACTGGTTTGAGTGCTCATCTTCCCTCTAAGTCTGTATATTACTCTGAATAGTATAGGGAAAAAGGCAAGACAAAAATTGAAAGATGGCATAAAGAACAGAAGAGGAAAGTTGTAAAAAAGACTGCGCCGTACATAATGAGTATTTAAAGCTCAGTTTTCCCCTAGTAATTAATGTGGTTTGAGGGGCCTGCATCTTTCTCTTTCTATGTATTTTAGGTACTGTAATACAGTGAGAGGTGTTCTGTGCTTACACTAGTCAAAGAATCCTCAGGCTTGTTCAGCAACTGCACACATCTATAATTAAAGCTGAGAACAGGCTTGTCCTCTGTGATTTTATGAAGAAGAACAAAAAGTTGTGTGAAACCACAAAACCACTATTGTATCTGAAGTGCTGTTGTAGTATGGTGTCCCAGCTTGGTACTGAGGTGGAGGGAAACATTTTCTTTGTTTTCTTCTAACAGGCAGGGCCCTGTTTCACGTCCTTCCTTTGTTGCTGTACCTTCCCCCTATGTGTCAGTTAAATCTGTGCCCCATTACATCCCTTTGTCAAAAAAAGGCAACTGAGGATCAGCAGTGAGGGAAGGGGAAATATGAAGCTTTCTCTGAATTTTTGCACCATTTGCTCTGCGTGACTGACATGTTGCTCCCTATACGTAGCCTTTGACCTACGAAAGAGTTTTCTATCCCTCAAAATGTATGAAAGAATTCCATTAGGGTTTTATTTTGTTTTGGTTTTCATCCATATTGATGGCTACTTTGATAGACTCTACTCTGAACCTTCTTGGGCAAATTTCATTTTCCAACAGGTTGTCAAAAATGTTTTATGTCAACATCCAACAAAGTGGTTCTTGATTAAATGAATGCATATGCTTGATGTCCCTTCTGTATGAGTCATCCATAAAAGCCTAGGCAATAATTATAATAGGAATGGATGGATGGTGGTAGATATAAAATGTGAAGAGCAAGTTTAGGATGAAGACAGTTTGCTGAGCTGCCAGACAAGCTAAAATAAAAAGCACCTTGACCATCTAACTGGGAAATGAAACAAGAAACAAGATTCTCTTTCAAAGGCCCATGGTGGTAGCAGATTCATTGTTAATTAAATATTTCAGCCTCAATGCCAAAGGATCTGCTGTTACGGAACTGGAACAGACATGTCATTATTTCTGCCTGTTAAGAAGATGGCTTTATTATGTTTAAAATCACACAATTCACAACGGGAACTCATGGTGTCTAGAAAACATAAGACAAGTGAACCAGATCTTAATTTCCAAGTTGATTAATATGTCTTAATTATTAGGTCCAATGTATGATGTTGAAGTCAGTGAGCCAGGAGTCTCTCTGAATTCTTCAGGGAGAAATCAGAGTGCAGGGATTGATTAAAGCCTCTGGATGGGTTAAAGTATGTTAAGCCACTCACACATAAAGTAGAGGTGTAAGTTTAAGTTTTAAGATATGTAAGTGAATCAGTAAGCAAGTTTTATTATGAGCTCTAGTGCTTTCAGTAAGTGAAAGGTTCAGATGCCAGAGCAGAAGTGCAAGTTCTAGTGAAGGTTGAAAAACATACTAGTGTTTTCAGTGGAGGCTCCAGGAACATAGTTTTAGGCATATTAGAACTACAGTAAGAATATTGTTTACATTTTTCAGATAGAACAAGATAGACCATATGCGTAGTTTATATGTAACCTGGCATATTAAGAAACTAGAATTCTAATAGGTTAAGAGGTGGTGGTCTGAGTTTGCGTCTTAGTTTGTTGGGAAGATTCTATATAAGAACATGCTTTGGGGAGAGTTGGGGCTTTTGCCATCATTTTTGCCATTGCTTTTACTATTTTGCTTTTATTTGCTCTCTTGCCACCATCATCAACACCCAAGAAGGAGATAGGAACTGCCGCAGCAACATCAGCTTCCCGGAACCTTGACAGGAGCAGCTTCTGCTTCTATCTGGGACTCTATGCCAAAAGTTAGCATGGACTTTAATGTCCATGACTTCGCTTTTTTGAGACTGATATGCCTTTGTAATAAATAAGCTTTATAGCAACTGCTAGCTGCTTTGCTCTTTTAGGAAAATAACTCGACCAAGTTGGTGCCTAAGAGCACCGGAGGTCTAACCTCACAGTATGGTGTTTGATGAGATCATAACTCCTTGCATGTTTAAATCATGTGTGGACTTGATGGAATTTACAAGCTTTGGCAGACTGATGAATAGCATAGCACTATTTACTCAAAGCGAGGCAAGGCTGAAGTGATTCTAAGTCTTGATTTGATTTAGAATTCACATCTTGAAACTCATTTAGGGTGAGATTAGACTGGGAGGACATCACACAGATGGGCAAATATTGATATATGATTACATTGATTGACAAAACATCTTTCACTTGCTGATTGCCCCTAGGCAGTTTATATATACATATTACATTTTGTTGGAAGGGATAGCCAATCACCTTGGTCAACCTCTTGTTCAAGTCAGGGCTGAATATAATTTGCTATCTCCTAGGACTAAAATTTCACGGCTTCTTTCAGCCTCTGCTTCAGTGTTGGATCAGCTTCATTGTTATTACTGTCAATTAGCCTTACTTCTAATATCTAATCAAAATTTAATTTCTTGCAGCTGTGACTGTGCTTCCCATCCTTTCAATGTGCATCTCCAAGATGGGCATCTCACTTTTTATCTCTCTATATCCTTCCATTGGGTAGTTCCAGGTGCCCTTTAGACTTCTCCTCACCAAGCTAAAACCCCCACTCCTTTCAGCTCTTCTTCCTACATCAGGGAGTCCTGCTCCTTAAACAGCTTCATGGCGCTTGGTTGCCCTTGCACCAGTAAGTCAATAAACTTCTCAGGCTGAAGGGTGCAGAAGCACTCCAGATACGGCTTCATCCATGGCAAATAGAGGGACAACCTGGTTACAGTTTTGCAACACTGTATGACCCATACTGGTATTGTCTGCAGAATAATTTGCACAGCAAATATGTAGCACATATGTGCGCTTTCTGTCACAAAGGAGATAAAAATGCAGATCGACATTTGTATAGAATTTCCTATTCTGTAGTGGAGAAACTGGCTGAAGTGGCTCCCATTAGGCACAAGGGGTAGAGTCAAAGTATATCCATTAAAAGTATGTTGACATCCACACTCTCTATTCCAGAAGGACTGCTGCCATGGTGTTACTCTAAACTGTCTTTCTGGCTAGGTAATCAAACTTCCTTTCTTTGTCACTGCAGAATAAATGATATTTCTCTCCTCAACACCTTTTTGTAATCACTACTGGCCAATGTAACATTTCAATGTTTTGTGCAGAATGTGGCTGTCCACACAGGGGAAAAGGAAAGGAAATGGGAATAAAATGCTCAATGTTTTAGTGACTGAAAAAGGCAGCTCAAGGGTTGCATCAGGGATTTTATTTCAGTACATCTGTATCCCACATTTCTCTCCTAAAGAGGAAAAAAACCACCCGAAACAAGAAAAACCAAAACAACCTGAAAACCAACTCCTTTGTAGCAATGAGGTATAAAGAGACACAGACCTCCTTTATGCATCCGAAAGGAGTTCCTTTATTGTAGAAGTCACTCCCTTTTTGTACTTCTAACTTCCACCAGACATAACGAAAACTTAACAGAAGAAGGGCACCCATTGGCTGCTCATCTGCAGTCTGCTGTCCATGCATTCTTCCACTGAATCAGCTTCCCATTCATCGGCTGTCCACATACTCCTCCTCAAAACTGCCTCTCATCCCCCAAACTACTTCCAACCATCCAGCTTCCAGCTGTGCCTCTCTACATGCCTTTCTAGTAAACACAAGCCTTAATGAGTATAACAAATATTATCACAT